>VDFB02193089.1:0-29403 GCA_007258455.2 Sequoia sempervirens
CTTTGCATGAAATAGAAAATTTTTCACGTTGAAAGACATATAATGTCAATTCAAGTTTGAATTCCATTGAAAACTGATGTACAATTGAAGTTTGGAGGGGAACAAGCTTTTAAAAAAGTCAAATTGTTGAGGATTTTGAAGAAAGAAGAAGCTAAGGCTACATAATTTGGTTGAACTCCTCCATTTGAAACTTTGGTTTTTTAGGTATGTGAAGTCTTTACACATTTTCTTTCATTTTATTATGGCTTGCTTTCATTTTTGTTATTTTGCATATTCCATGTTGATCATTGTTTGTTTGTCATTATAACCTTAGGTTGTCAATGCACATTTTAAATTACACAATTCTATACACTTTCCAACTACATTTTTATACCATATCTCTTTGAGGCATTTTATTATTTACTAATTGACTTACCTTGTGTATGCTTCCTCATTTTTTATACACATATATATGACATACGTTTTAAGGAAGTAAAATAAAACATCATTTCTCAATCCTTTATTATGGAAGTGCATACCACTCTCTGAAGCTGTCTTTGAGTTATTTTTTCAAACAATTATACCAAGAAGATCATTTCCTTGTGTATGCTACCAAACTTTCCATACATCTCTCTAAATAATTGGAATATACTCCTCCCACATTGATAGATCTTAGAAACTATTTTGGATTTCATCTCTATTTCTAAATTTACCTCATCACTAAACCTACCTCATCACTTTTATTTGTGATATATTTTAAATTTTTCCTTGATTAGTCTACCTACAAGGGATTCTAACCCTTCTCTCCACTATTAGAAGACTTTTTATTGAAGGCTAAGTTAGCAACATGGGGAAAGGTGCAGCCTATCTTGCAATGATGGCTCAGAATGGAAGCATGGACAAAGAATTTTAATTGTGATGAAACTAGGGGAGGTCCCAAAACATAACTAAACACAAAAAATCAACCATAAACAACAATTCACAAGTCACAATTTTCAAAATTCTTCACTTTTCACCAAATCAACACTCTTCCTTGTAGCATTGCCAACTCATTCAATCAGGTATTTCTTCTCGATAAGATTATTTCAAACCAATAATTGAACCATTTCAAGGAACCTTTAGGGTACACAATCACATGCCAACAAAACACTATTGGTTACTTTGTAACAACTTTCTCAAATCAAGCTTTCTACACCAACTAGGTGTCAAATTATGACACTTTAGCAAAGAAACTTATCTTGAAAGTTGACCAAAACCTCCAAACACATGTGGGCAGAAATTTATATGTATTCAAACCAAAGAATTCACAATTAGTTCTCAGAAATTCATCCATTGAGATGCCAAAACCAAAAACCCTCTTTTTAAGCCAAATAACTTAGGGCTTATTGGAAAACACACTTCCCAACCTTATCAAAACATTCCACCACCTCAAATAGGTCAAAAATTGCCTATAAAAACTCAATTCAACAAGAAACAATACTTCCCTAACACAATACTCACTTTAGCATGTCAAAACCTCTCAAATTCACATGGAAAACACCAAATTTCACTCTAGGGATTCATGCCCAACTCAACTCTTGACCTCCCCTACACACACTCAACATTTCTACACATTTTTAGTGATGTTACAGACCCATTCCTCAAGTTAGAGTTATAACAGTGAGAGGAATGGGTCAAAACACCATTTTAAATGACTTTCAAACCTTAAAACTGTGTGTTTAGGCTGGTCTCAAAAATGGTTGACATGGTAGGGGTAGCATATGCCTCATAGAAATGGGGTGTCACAGTGATGTAATCATTGTGACACCCCATTTATATAAGGCATACATTGCACCTACCTTCTCAAACCTACCGTATTGGCAAGCTAGTGAGTGAGCTAGCTTGCCAACGCTCCACTGGCTTGCCAATTCGGTAGGGTTGAGAACACATCACCATGACACCCCATTCCTATGAGGCATACACTGCCCCTACCTTCTCAACCATACCACATTGGTAAGCTAGTGAGTGACCTAGCTTGTCAACACTCCACTAGCTTTCCAACAAAATTTTGACCATCTCCACTCCATACCCTACCTTTCCCTATCCATCCCACTGAGTTACAAGTTTCATAGTAGGTGTTATGGAGTTATTTCATAGGTGAAAATTACAAAATTGATAAGAGGCCTTCAAAATTCATCAAAAAAATTCATAATAAAATGGTCTCATAGACCTTATTTTAAACAAAATTGATCAACAACCTACAATCTCGACCTTAAACCCATGAATGAACCAAACACTTTAAATGGTGCCCCTACACCACATGGCATGCCCCTACACCAACTTTTTCTATGCTAGAAATAGTCTTGTACAAGATGATCGTAAGTATTTTTATGAAGCCTTGAATGAAATATTTCATTTATTTGAATGGGAAAATACTTTAGGAACTAATATTAGTCTCATTACCATGCTACATGTAAAATTATCCACCATGCTGAATAAACAAAGAAGGAATAAGCTAATAGATGAAGAGTATGAAACCTTCAAAGCAAAGAGAGAGAATGGTTGAGGGAATATCATGAAAAGAAGAAATTGGGTACTATTGATGAAAACAAGCCAACTAAAGAGGAATGCCAATCATCAAAAAGAGAAAAGGATTTAGAAGCACAATGGGAATGAATGCAAAAGCATTGTGCTAAGATAGATTCAGATACCGTAGTTGGAGACACACCCTCTACAGAAAGTGAATACAAAGGGACACCATTAAGCACAAGTGAATATGGAGGGACACCAACTATCGCAAGTGAACATGGAAGGACACCATCTATCGCAAGTGAATATGGTTGGACACCATCCAATGCATCTCAAGTTGAGAGTACATAATTACTTGGATTTGATGAAGAAGGTATGCCATCATCCCCATGAGAACCTAAAGGTATGTCTTCTACTCCATCTTCGATAGAAGGTATGCAATCTAGCCCACCTCAATTAAATATTGATGAAATTCCTAATGTTGAGATGTATGTACCTAGGAGAAAACCACCTAGAATTTTTCGTAGAAAGCCAAAGTATTTGATTAATATTGATGAGGATATTTTGCAACACACGGAAGGTAAGATTCCAGCACACACTTGTAGAAGATATGGTAATAAGATTTGGAAATTCTACTTTGAAGGGACAAATGAGACCGCAAGATGCCAACTATTTGTTGAAATGATGTGGGGTATAAAGTATAGAGACATCATGAAGACTCTTGGGTTGAGAACATCAAATGTATCGAGTGAAAACACTATTGTGAATAATCTAATGGATGCATATGAGAGCGTGGGTAAGACTTCGTGCTCAAAGGACAGTAATGTCACACGACATGTCATTACATCGACTTTGGTAAGCAGTCAAACAAAGAGAGCTCATATCATTAGAAAGATGAGTGAACACATGAGAATTAGTAGAAAAACTTTATCAAAAGCCATTCAAAGGTGGCCAATAATTGAGGGTACTGATTCAAATGAATTATCAGCATTCTTAGGGAGACTGCCACAAAAAGATAAAAAATTTGTTGAAGCATCGAGAATACTAATTGAAGAGTATTGGAAGAATAACACAAGGCCATCTCTGAATCAAAGGGATGTGATAAGAAGGAGAATCAGTAGTCGAAACTGTGAGCCACATCCAAAGCATTTTTTGGATATGACTCAAACCCATTTTTTTCATAAATTTCAAATGGATTATCCTCAAATTAGTATTTGTCAAAGATTTTTTGAAATTCTTAAACCTTTTTATGTCAAGATAAATCACACATGCACTACTTGTTGTTGAAGACTACATATTGAATTCTCTAACCATTATGATGTTTATCATTCTATATGTTGTGATTTGCATACTAACAATGTTTTGCAAGATTGTGGCATAGAAGCCCCACCAAAATATTCAAGAGAGTTCTTTTAAATTTTTTTATGTGAAATAGAGGATGGCTAAATATTCTATAGGACAACATCCTTGGATGGTTCATGTGAGCATTGTAGTGGATTGTAGCATATGCCAATATGTCAACATATGGAAAGGACATATGAGGTGGGGAAAAACTAGTACAGTTAAGGAAGTATAAAATGGTGCCATATGCTACAAAATATGGGTCTCAAGAAAAATGGTGTGATTTTGTTGTTCAAAAGATTCTAGTGTATCAGTTTATGTCCATGTTTTGTGACAATATAGTGTATGAATATGCAAGGAATACCCATAGAGCCCGATGGCTGGACACACAATTCAAGCTATGCAAGAACACCTTTCTAGTTGGAAGCATAGTATCAGTGGTTGACTTTGCAGAGAACTACACTTTACAACCACAACATGAGGTGTGGTCATAGTATTACAACTCCGCATAGGTTTCAATATTTGTGCAAATAGCATTCATTCATGCAGCTGATAGTACAAAGGACCAAAGGAAGGTATTGTGGGAGTATCACTTTTATATTAGTGATGATTGCACACATTCTCTAGAGTTTGTGGAAGGTTGCTTCCAGATGTTCTACAGTGATTTGGCTTAGAGGGGCATAACATAAAATCGACATATAATATGGTCAGATAACTGTGCAACATAGTTCTCGTGCATGTTCTATTGGTTGAGCAAGATGCATGTCATCACAGGTGTACAACATATGTGGAACTTTTGTGAGGCCAGGCATGGAAAGGGGGAGCATGATGGTGCAGGAGCATGCGTAAAAAGAGCATTATCACCAGAAGAGTTAAAGTATAAAGACAGTGCAAATTTGATAGATGAAAGATCAATTATCGAGTGGTGTAATGCTTCGATGGGTCTAGGTAATGAAGGTATGTCTTCAGTTCGTAGGTATTTTTGGTTGATGAATGATACTAACATTGCACCATATGAGGATTGTTGTACACTAACAGGATTGAGTGAGCCACACTCTGTCCTTAGCTCAAATGCAGGTTCATGGAGTATTCATACATGGAAGATGGCATGTTTTTGCTCTTCATGTACAATGCAGGCCTAGACTGATTGTGAGTCAGTGGAGTGGATTGACAAATGGTTGACAAGTTATCTCAACCCACTTCACACGTATCGCCCTCTGACGTCATTGGAACTAACATAGATGGAATCATCGATCGACTTGGACCATGTATTAGATTTAGTTCAACCAGGTAATATATCTACTTGCTTAGTTTTTGAAATTCCATATTGTTATATTACTTTGTAGTGTATTCATAATATTGACTAATTTCAAGAGATTTGTTGCACATATCAATGCAAGGCAAGTTTATACAGTTATTGCAGATGATAGAAATGCAGAGGGAATATACTATTACTTGTGTCATTGTGTTAAGGCCAAAAAGAAATTGGAGGCCCTAGTTATAGATGGAGAAAAAATTGAATGCCCTGCAAGCTCTTTTGTTGTTACTAGAATGTGGCTTAGAAGGTAGTCACATAAGAGTGTTAAAAATTGGCTATTTCAAGACTTTGACACACATCATAAGATTCTTCATTACTCAAACCTTGTCATGGCATCCAATGTTCATTTGAAAAAATATGGGGGTAGAAATTTGAACAAGGTCTTGTGGAAGGTCCATGAGTTTGACCACAGAGCAATACTACACACAATAAAGAGCAGAGCAAAACTAGATGGTTCATTGGATTAATTTGTAAGTATGCACATTGGTTTTTATTAATTTATATTTGTATGCACATTAATTTGTTTGATGGAAATGCTATCATCTTCTTTTACTTTTCCTATTTGTAAGTAACCTACTACAAATTGATTGGTGTCCCATTGCAAAAAATGCAAATTTATTAGCTATCCAAGAGAATTTTAGCTAGAAAAGCAATGCAACATCATTATTTTGATGATCTTGACAAATCTCAATCATGATTTTAAGCCATTACAAAAGTGTGTGCAAAGCTTGAAGAGGAAATTTCAAGTTATTCATTTGAAGTTAACCTTATCATGAGCAGCTATGATGTAGAAATTATAAGAGCATCTCAAATTTCAACTTACTCTATTTATGAGAGGTGTTGTGTGCAATAGGTATCTTGGAACTTGCAGTGAAGATGTATGGCCAAGAGTGACTAAGTTGAGAGATTGGCATGCCTATCTATAAGTTCCTTCCATCTATTTTTATTTCATTTCCATTTTGGATGCTTTTTCTTTTTCTCTTTTACTTTGTGTATTTGTAAGTAAACTACTAAAAATTGATTGGTCTCTTGTTGCAAAAAATGCTGATTTATGAGCCATCAAAGAGAATCTCAGCCAAAAAATAAATGCAACATCCTTATTTTGATGATCTTGAGAAATCTCAATTATGATTTGAAGCCAGTATAAAAGATCGTGTGCAACTTAGCGAGGTAATCTCAAGTTACTCAATTAAAGTTAAACTCATAATGAGCACCTATGATGTAGACATTTAAAGAGAATCTCAAATATATGAGTGACATTGTGAAAGATTTGTGAGAATGAAGTTCCTAAGGCATTGTAATGAGATTTACTTGGAATGAGATTTACTCAAATATTGTAATTTTGGAGTTCATGTTTGGTGCAGTAGCACCTTGTTTTGTAAATGCCTTTAATAGGAAAATTTGCAAAATTTTAATTTTGAAATGTAAACAATGTGAAAAAAGTCATGTGAAGGTCATATGTAATGTATTCAAAGTCTCAAAGAGGTCATTAGGTGATTAGAGAAGTGATATTGCACAAAAGATGTCATTTGGTGTAAAAATGAAAAACTTGCATTAGTTGCACAATTGCAAAATTAGTAAATAAAGGATGATGTTTTTTGTATTTGCAACACTTTTCCTTTTGTTTTTCATGCTTGTGCAGATTGTATAACACCTTATACTTTGATTGTTAATTAGTTTCCAAATATAAAAATTGAATTTTGAAATGTAAAATGTATGTAAAAGGTCATGTGATATAGTCAATATGATGGTTTGTGGATTTATGCAATAGGGGGAGGCCTACAACACACAAAGTCACAATTCTAATTTGCAAACACAACTGTCAGGCCATAAACTCCTCACAATTTTATCATTTCTTCAAACATCACTCTTTTCCCTTGTAGCACTGGGAATCAACTCAATCGGGTAACTTATTTCAATGACACCTCATCAGTCGATGACATGAACCTCTTTAGGGACCCATTTGAACAAAATTTTGCATACTCATAATCCACCTATGATCACTTCAGACCAGAGCACTCAAATTTCACTTTTTCACCATTTTAGGCTTCTAATTAGCCTCTTTTTCCAAAGCAACTATACTTTAAACTTATTCAAGCCCTAAAAAACCTTGGGGTAGAAATTTAAATGTGTCAAAACCTCCAAATACTATAATCAGACCTCTGACATACCACCATACAAAGGGTAATCCATAAAACCCTACTTTTTAGCCAAAACCTTAGGGGTTTATTAAAAAAGTCACTTCCCAATATACCCAAAACACAAAACCTCTTCAAACAAGTTTGAATTGGTCTACACAAGCTTAGTCAAACATGAAATAATTCTTCCTTCTCACAAAACTCACTTTGGCCCACCAAAACCTCCACTTTTCATGAGGAAAACTCAAATTTTCACATTAGGTCATCACATCCAATGCAATTTCAGACCTCCCCTTCACAAACAAGCTTGAAACAATCTATTCCAAACTAAAAAAATCACATTCCACCAATCAAAGTAGTCATAGGGGGTGGAATGGGAAAAATTTCCATTTATGTGACTTTGAACACCCCAAAATTAGGGTTAATAGGGCAGATTAAGAAAATCTGAGATCAAATTCCAAAAATTTAAAATAAGACTCTCAAAACTTCTGCAAATGAAAGTTAACACCTACTATAAGAGATTTCCATAGTTTGCAATTCAAAACACCCTTGTACGAGATTGTACAAGTCTACCAAGAATGGAAAAATTCAGAAAATCTGATAAAAAGCAGTGTTAATCAACTTTTATTGCTTCAAATATTCCAGATCCCCCTATCATTGAGTATTTACAATATATTTATAATGTTTCTACTTGAAACTAAACTTTCCCAATGGATCTAACTACCTTTTGAACTCCTTAATTGTTCATATTCCCTCAAAAAGTAACTTTACACTTTATTTCTTGACAACTTTGCCAAAAATGCAATTTTGTAAATGTCAAGCCAAGTATCCCCTAAAACACCTAAAATGACTTAAAAAGGACTAAATACATAATAAATTGGTCTATCAGACCTTATTTTAAACAAAATTCTTCAACAACCTACAATCTTGACCTTATCGGACAATTTTGCACCAATGGTGCTCCTGCACCATGGATCGTGGTAGATGCTCTTGCATTAGTAAGAAAGGGGTGTCAATCTTCACAAAACCTCAAATGAATGAGTTTCAAACAAATTTTCAACCAACAACTCTCTATCTCTTCAATTTTAACCCTTCACTTTGCCTTTTCTAGTAGGTTAGCAGACCCTAGTTTTAGACCTTTTCTCACAAACTTCTTAAATAACTTCACAAAAAAATGACTGATCTAGATAGACATTATTGAGTTACAACACATACTTCAAAATCAATAGTGACTGTCTTGAAACATGTGCATCAAAAATGACCTTTGTTGTCCTCATTAGGCTAACTTGGCCTAATTTACAAAGGAACATACCTTTAAACATTCAACAACCCCTTGAACTTGTGGGGATAGCAATTCTCATCTATCCAAACCTTCAAATCCATAACTTTTCTCAGGAGAAACTCACTCCACCATGCCAAACCACAAAACCCTTATTTTATGCTAGTATGAGGAGGGTTTATTGAAAGGAATGGTTCCACACCTTACTAGAACATGCCACCACCTCATACCTTCTTAAAATCACCCAACCTCTATATGCAATATTTTATCAAATCATAGAGTGAAACCTCATTTTTCATGCCCTTTTCCATCAAAATCTATAGGGGCAGAAACAAAAACCCCATAAAAACTTATTCCCTTTCAGAAAATAAACACCCTAACATCAATATTGGTTTCTAAATATGTATTGGGTCTGTGGAAACACAAATATATTGAAAAAGAGAACATAATTGCCCTATGCAGAACCATACAGTTCAAGGAAACATCAAATTTCTGGTAAAAATATAGAAAAATGCAAGGAAACAATGAATTTTATTGATCTTGTTCTAATTACATGGTACATTTATACTAGGCATGGTACATTTACGCTAGGCATGCTCCTCTTTCGCACCCAAACATGCGGAATCACTCCAAGCTACATTCAATCGACTCGATCCCTTAGGGTCCAAAGTGCAAAAGGGCAGCAATCTTTGACGGGGTATTACTCAGAAACCATGGTTCTTACGAAATCTCCATCTAAGCCTACAAGATCACATTAGGCCCCTCTACAATAACCTCTCTTAGTTTTTTCTATCTCCGAGTGGTTTTCCAGTGGTGTCTTGTTTTCACTTGATGGAAAAAGAGTCTAATGCAAGCAGTACAAAGTTGCAAAGTGGTGCAACTTTTGTTCTACAACTCATGTGACCAAATGGACTATTCCAACATGTCTGAATAGCTATGTTTATGCTAGGAATGGTCCTCTTTCACACCCAAACATGCGGAATCACTCCGAACTATGTTCAACCGGATCGATCCCTTAAGAGTCCAAAGTGCAAAATGGCTGCAAAATTTAGCATGTTGTTACTCAGATACCGTGATGATTAGAAACTTCTCATCTAATCCTACAGGATCACATTGGGCCCCTCTACTAAAACCTCTCTTAGTTTTGACTACCTCATAGTGGTTTTCTCGTGGAGATGGAATTTTAGTTGATGAAAAAGGTGTCAAATGCAAGTAGTGCAAAGTTGTAAAGTGGTGCAACTTTCGTTCTGCAACTCGTGTGACAAAAAAGACTATTCCAACGTGTTTGATTAGGTATGTTTACACTAGGAATGGTCTTCTTTCACACCCAAACACATGGAATCACTTTGAGCTACGTTCAACCAAATCAATCCCTTAAGAGTCCAAAGTTGAAAATGGCTTCAAACTTTAGCATGCTATTACTTAGATATCATGATGCTTAGAAAATTCTTGTCTGATCCTACAAGATCGCATTGGGCCCCTCTACAAAAATTCTCTTGGTTTTCGCTATCTTGGAGTAGTTTTCCTGTGGTAGTGGAATTTCACTTGATGGAAAAAATGTCAAATGCAAGCAATGCAAAGTTGCAAAGTGGTGCAACTTTCATTCTACAACTTGTGTGACCAAACAAACTATTCCAACATATCTCAGAGTGGTTTTCTCATGGCGATGGAATTTCACTTGATGGAACAAGTGTCAAATGCAAGCAATGCAAAGTTACAAAGTGGTGCAAATTTTGTTTTGCAACTCGTGTGACCAAACAAACTATTCCAACATGTTTGAATATGTATGTTTACACTAGGCATGGTCTTCATTCACACCCAAACATGTGGAATCGCTCCGAGCTACATTCAACCAGACTGATCCCTTAAGGGTCCAAAGTGTAAAATGGTTGCAGAATTTACCATGTTACTTGAATACCGTGATGATTAGAAACTTCTCATATGATCCTACAAGATCACATTGGACCCCTCTACAAAAACCTCTCTCGGTTTAGGCTATCTCATAGTGGTTTTCTCGTGGTGGTGGAATTTCACCTGATGGAAAAAGTGTCAAATACAAGTAGTGCAAAGTTACAAAGTGGTGCAACTTTCATTCTGCAACTTGTGTGACCAAACGGATTGTTCTAGCATGTCTAAATAGGTATTTTTATGCTAGGAATGGTCCTCTTTCACACCCAAACATGCATAATTGCTCTGAGCTACGTTCAACCAGACCGATCCCTTAAGGGTCCAAAGTGCAAAATGACTACAAACTTTAGCGTGTTGTTACTCGGATACTGTGATGCCTAGAAACTTCTCATATGATTCCACAAGATCTCGTTGGGTCTCTCTACAAAAACCTCTCTTGGTTTTGGCTGTCTCGAACTGGTTTTTTCTATGGTAGCAATTTTTTACTTGATGGAAACAGTGTCTAATGTAAGCAGTGTAAAGTTGTAAAGTGGTACAAATTTTGTTCTGCAACTCATGTGACCAAAAAAATTCTTCTAACACATCTAAATAGGTATGTTTACACTAGGAATGGTCCTCTTTTTCACCCAAACACGCAAAATCGCTTCGAGCTACGTTCAACTGGACCGATCCCTTAAGGTCCAAAGTGCAAAAGGGAAACAAACTTTGACGGGCTATTACTTGGAAACTGCAACACTTATGAACTCTCCATCTAAGCCTACAAGATCATGTTGGACCCCTCTATAATAACCTCTCTCAATTTTTGTTATGTTGTGGTTTTTTTCTCGTGGTGTCTAATTTTCACTTGATGGAAAAAGTGTCAAATTAAAGCAATGTAAAGTTGCAAAGTGGTGCAACTTTTGTTTTGCAATTTGTGTGACCAAACTAACTGCTCCAACACATCCCTATAGGTAGGTTTATGGTAGGAATGGTCCTCTTTCATACCCAAACATGCAGAATTGATCTGAGCTATGTTCAACCAGCTTGATCCCTTATGATGACATGCAAAATAATGGAAAAAAAAACATACACATGATGGTTGAGAAGTTTGAGTATTCCACACAAAAATCGTATGATCATTGGTGCAAAGCACCTTGGTCCTCCATTTGATGAAAAAGGTCTAGTTCAGTGGTTTTAGTCATTATAAAGTCAAACAAGGCCATGATAGGCCATTTTGTAATCTTGCTTTTAGTTTTGAGTTAGTGTGGTGTCATTTGAGTCAATTATGTAAGTACGAATAAGAAAATAGCATTGGTAAAGGAATTGGAAGAGATTACTAATGCTTCCCTTGTTCAAATTTTAGAATTTAGGCCTTAAAAGCAAGGCTAGATGGGGTGAAAAGAAGAAATTGCTTGAGAATGAGTTAGAATAGGTTGGAAATAGGGTGAGGTTGTGGAGTTTGATGTGTTCAAATAATTTGCAAGGACAAGGGAGGTCAAAATTATGTTATAACATGATGCCCTAATTGGGAATAGAGGGGTTTTGAATGAAAAAGAGAGGTTTGAGGGAGTAAAAGTGGGTAAAGTCAAGGGACAACATAATTTGATAGATGTTTCCCAATGGTGTTTTCCAATTGGAGGAGTGATTGAGAGCATATTGCTTTGTTAAATAGACCTATTCAAGGGTCTAGGACAGCGTTGAGTCCATTTATTATTTTTATTATAAATTATAACTTGCTTTCCCCCGAGTCCATTTCATATACAAGAAATGATATTGCAAAAAAATGACATATAAATCTTTTGACTTGTTTATATGGTGACACATCAAGAACATAACAATTCATTTTGCACTATCAGGATTATGCTATGAAAATGTTTAAAGACTATTGAAGATAAATGTTTGTATGATAATGTGTCAAGAAGTTAACTACTTCATCTACTTTGAATATTATGTTTTGCAAGTGTTGTGAAGATTATGTATCATTTGCTTAATTGAGTTGTTCCAATAAAAGGATTAAATATGTTGGAATCTTTTTATGAATCATTTCATGGAATACCAATTGAAAACGTGTTTTTTGCTTTTAGATAAAGTTGTTTAGCATCAATCAATTAATATTCAAGGCAAACCATGAAGGACAACAATGATCAATTCTAGGGCTAACGATTAATAAGTACATGCGAATAAGTCAAGCATGTACATGTGAATAAGTGAAGCACAAGTACTCAATGTTAGAATTGCCAAGATCTGATTGCAAACTTGAAAATTACCTTCCACAGAAGAGGAAAACAAAAAAGTAGAGATTGCATAAAAACATGCAATTTGATATATTCGAAAAGGACAATTAATTACAAGAGATTATTTTCTTTATGAAAGAAAAGATTCCTAAACCTAATCTTATCTTGAGCAAAAAGATAGCTCAAAAGATAAAGATAAGATCCTATAACCTAGGAAATAAATAATGCCTAAGTAAACTTATGCAAGCGTAATTAAATATTAATTACACTAACTCCCCCCCATAAGTGCAACTTAGGGAGAAGTAGATTATTATGCAAATATGAGTCCCGGCAACAAGGCCTGATGAGGTACTCATGTACAAATGTAAAGAGAGAGAAACCCCCCTCAGTGAGATGAACTGCTGCGAAGAAGCACTGGAAGAACTCTGTAGAGTAACACTGGAACTTGATATAGGCAAGCAAGGAAATATTCTTCTGTATACTACTGAAACTGGATGAGAGTCACTGATTGACTCAAGGAATCATGATAAAGCAACAAAAGACCCGATGCCACGGAACACTCCGGGACCCATATCTCTTGACTCGCTTATCCGATTTTCGCAATTTTTGCAGCGTTGGAAAGCTGGTTTCAGCCTCTATGCAGATCTGAGGTCATTTCCATAAAATGTGTAAACTTTTTAAGGCATGCATTCATTTTTGTTTCATGTGCTAGATTTGCATTTTCTCTCATGTTTATGTAGTTTTTCATTATCTCCTTATGCAATCATTGGCTATTGTAATAACGAACTGATATAAAGTTCCATTAAGGGGGGCACTCCTGAGAGTGTATCTTTTGCGTCCGAACTCCATTTTTTGCAAACGAATAGGCATTGGAAAGGTGTTTCTGTGCTCTTTCTAGATCTGTAATTTATTTTTCCAGAATCTACCCCAGGTACTTTTTATTCAATTTTTTGTGTTTTCACACATCTGTCAATTACTTGAACATTTTGGCACCTAGAAATGATCTGTTTGCGTGGGATGGATTTATTTGATCTGCTTTATCAGTATTGAGGTCAGTTAGTCTTAATTTTTTGTAATTTGAAGATTTATCATGGGTTTTTCTACTCACCCTTTAGTTGTATTTCTGGAACGGGGTAATTATGAGTCATGGGCAAAGGGCATACTTACACGTTGTAGGTGGCTAAATTTGTTGCCTTATTTGTATGATCTCATACCTAAACCAGCAACTTCAGAGGGAAAACTAGCTTGGGATATCATTAGAAATCACATAGTAGGAGTTATTTTGTCTAGTGTTGTTTCTGACACTGTGTGGGCTATATCGGGCATTGATTGTCCTCACTCACTTTGGACACATCTTTGGGAGATCTATGGAGACCCCAGTAATTCTCCATTCCCAGAGGATCCTGCTTCAGATTTTCTTGTACCCATTGGTTGGAGAGAGAACACACCCTTTGATCATGATACTTTAAAGGAACTTCAGTATTTAGACACCCTTACATATTCTGATGAATCAAAGGATTGTCTCATAGTTCCTACTCTTCAAACTGAGATTATACTTGTATCAACATCTTCTCCTATTGTTCTTGATCAGTTTGATATTGCCTCTTCTTTGGCTCCTATTGATTCAGCTAAGTAGGACACCATACATCTTTCAGACATGGCTACTTGGGATTCTTATCTTGCAGGCATGTAGAAGTTGAAAAAGCCAACTTCACAGACCCCAAAGATCACTTGCATGCAAATAACTTGTCACAGAAAGAAGAGATGGAGACAAACAAGCAAGGGTGCTTTGAAAGCTGAAAAATGTATTCATCCAAGAGAGAGGTAAATTACAATGATGAATCCTTATAAAAGGATATTGTGCAACCCTAAAAAGAAACCCTAATAGGTAGACATTTAATAATTAATATAATTATTAAATGTCACAAAATGCAAACTAAAGTGAAATCTTAAGAGAGGAATAAAGGTAATTTAATCAACATGATTAAATTAAAACCTTTACTCTAACACCCCCCTTAAGATGAGCAAAGTGCAGTTACAAACATGTGCAAGAAAGCAAAGGTAACTACAATGCAAGAAAGTAAACTTGGGTCCCAACAACAAGGCCTGATCAGGTACCCAATTACAACCAAATCTCTGTAAAGTGGAGAAATAGAGAAAACCTCATGGGAAAAACTCTACTCCAAAAAGAGATGAAAGAAATAAATGCACTAATAGCAGAAGGATAGGAGGTGGATAACATAAGACCCCCCATAGACAACTTCTATCATATAAGTACATGTACAATGGTCTCCATAGGAGATAAAGAAAGAGACTAGAAGGCCCCCCCACAAGGAAGAAACTCCTGTCGCACATATGGATGCCTGAGGTAGAATCCAGAAAGAGATCCTGAAGCGGCATATAATATTCCTCCCCTTGGGAAGAAATGGATCCAAAGGATGAAAATGAAGAAACCCTGTGAAGAGAGAAGAATCAATCTGTCTCAAGATATGTGCCATAATAGGATGCTGAAGAATCTCTCTGTCTGAACTGAAACAAAAGATGTCAAATCCAAACTGAACTGAAGACTCGAAAACTGCAACCACTGAATGCACAGATGATGGTGGGCTAACAGCTGGAATATGGCTGTCAACAAAGAGGAGCTGAAAATCCTCAAAGTAATCCTCCAGATCTGCAATATAGGACTCTACAAACAAAGACGAAATCTTAAGAGAGGAATAAAGGTAATTTAATCAACATGATTAAATTAAAACCTTTACTCTAACACTCAAAAACACATAAGCCGTGAAGTATACACACTAATAAATAGTATACACAAATTAATACAAAGTATATGCATGAATACAAGGTATACACATGAAAAAATGTAAGTCACAAAGTATACATTGGAATACACATAAGTTGTATACACTTGAATACACGTAACTCATATTTATTGAACCATCAATTTAGAATGCAAATATGGACACCATCAATAAAAATGATTTGTATTAACCAAATAGACATGTAGGCATACATCAATATATGTTGATATAAGTATGAAATATAGGTACAAAATAGCCATATAGGTTTACGAGAATACCATATAGGTATACAATGCGAAATATATCCAATACAAAATATGTACAAAACTGCCATGTAGGCATAAAAAAAAGGGTTCTAGAATCAAAATTCATTGCTCTCCATGCTTTGGAAATAAATTCCTTCCCTTTTCTTTCTCAATCAGATGGTGATAGGTCTATCACTCATTTGTGCTATGCTTGAGGAGTGCTCCTACTGCTCCTCCTAGTGTTTAGTTCATGGTGAAGTTTTAACTATTACAATAAGAAATAAAGACATTAATATATAGAAATTATATTATTAAAAATGATATATTTAACAAAATAATCACTTACAACCATCTCATGATCTCTCTCGAGGAGGGAAATATTCACGCACAGATGCTTAGGCATGCTCAAGCCCTGTATAAACCATCCAAATAGAAATTACACTACGAATCAATAATGGTTTGATTTTTCACTAACTAACATCTATAACAACAAATGTAAATTGAAATTTACTAATTTTCCTCATACCTCCCCTGTCAGAGCCATCGAGGATTTTATAGTAGATGAAACACCAATTTCCATTGCCCTCATCACATTCAAAGGTGTTTCGGCTTGCAACAACCTAAAATAAAACAATTGAGCTTGAATGATGTGCAATGCAACATAATCAACAATATGAATATAAACTACACAATCTATTAATTACAATTCATTAGTTAAAAACTTTATTCTATTACCTCCATGTAAGTTTAACTAAATCCACTGACACTAGGAGGTATTCCCTCGAAACCTCCAATATTAACCTGTTCAACATCCAAAATCACATATTAAAATACCATTCGTAAAACAATGCTATTAACATGTAATAAATTTATAATTGTTTACTAGTTACATACCCCATCGATGGGTGTACTGCAAAAATAAGTAGGTGGAGGGCTAGTGTATCTAGTCTCAACATTGTGACCCTACAATTTTATTAAAATCATAAAACTAAATTAGTTAATCTTGCATTTCAAAATCAAAATTTAATAAATTAAATTCAATGAATGTATGCTAACTTTTACCTAACTATCAATGCCATACGCCTCATACAAAATGCTAGCTGCCCTCTCCATCTCCATAGCTACAGATGGATCCTGTGTATTAGCCTCCTATGTGTTTGTGGGGTCATATGAACAAGTCACCTCACAAGATTGACACACATGGGTTCAAAGGCCACCACTCGAAGACTCCCCTAGATGGCGCTGTAGAATAGGGCTAGTATGATGGATGACACTCTAGGGACCAAAGTGCTGATCACCTACAATGTCTCTATGTAGGAACTCTCCTTCGCAATGAAAGGCATAACAATGTGCCCACGAGGTGACCTAGCGAGATCTCATCTCCCTTGCCATGGAGGATCTGGCTGTGCACCAGGTCTATCTTGAGCTTACCCCCCACTCTCCCCTGGAAGTCCCTCATATCAAAATAATTTGGGATTTTGTTCAGTATGAATTCATTATATAGTTTCCTAAGGAAATACTACAGGACTTCATAATTGTTGCATGGTGGGTAATCAAAGACCATGTACCACCTATCATAAAATTAGTTCCTAATATTTTGGTGGTGGCACCAATGAATAGGAAACCTCTTCGCATTGAGGGTAAGATTTTGATTTGTGCATGGGTTAGTGAATAATGAGCACAAATCACCTTTTGTAATTTTTAAATCCATTACATCTTTATATGATAGTTTATCCGCATAATAAGCCCTAGCTACCTACCTCCTATCTTGCCATCAAATTATTTGTTTGCTAATTGAATCTACATTTTTTAACATATCTTTCAATGAACTTGCTAGGGTCATTCTTTCTATTTTCAAACCATTTGGATCACTCAAACTACTAATTAAATCCTTTATTTACTTTTTGTTGTTCTCAATTTCACTCATTAAATTTTGTTGAGTGTTAAGAGGGTGTTGAGTGATTGGTGGAGGAGGTTGTTTTCGTGGTTGATTTTGTTCTTGAGGATTTTGGTCTCGAGGATTTGGTTGATCTTCTTGTTGAGGATTTTGAGGGTTTGTAGGTTGATTTGCATTTCCTACAAATTCAAAAAATAATATATCAAATACAACCTAAAACTAAAAAAATAAAAAAAAAGGCAAACAATCCTTACCTCTCACACCTTGTCGTCGTTGTGGCCCCATCCTTGCGAAGAAATAGCAACCCTGAGTGAAGATTTTTACGCAATGCCTCCTCCTAGAATGCAAGCATGAAAAAATGGGGGTTTTGTCCATGGGCACAACAAAAAAATATTCAAAATACAAAATGAATGACTTTCACTTTTTTTTTGCTTTTAACATGTCATAACACGAGTGGGTTATAATGCGCTTGCGTTATAGCATTATAATGTGCTTGCATTATAACGCACTCACATTATGGGCTCATTGTGGTTGAGCCTTAAGCTTGACCCACCAAGCCATAACATAAGTGTGTTATAATGCGCTTGCGTTAAAACACGATGGCATTATGAATTTTCAAAACTTTTTTTTTGAAAGTGGCCACAAATTAGCTACCCATGTCAATGCACCAGCCCTGATAGCCAACTCCTGATTGAGCCAAGTCTCTTTGGTCCTTTCATTTTCCTCTATTCAATCCTTTTCCTTGAGAGCATTTTCCAACTCAGAGCTTATTCTTCGTACCTCTAAACCACGGGTTTGCAATGCGGACACAACCTATAATTTTTCTAGCTTCAATTTTTCCATTTTTGCCTGTGCCTTCCTAATGCTGTTGGAAAAATGAGATCAGACATTTCCTAGCTCTTTCTATAAGTTTTCATGAGTATTTCTATAATCGATGTTGGTCTGATGCTGGGTGGCAAGGTAAATTTTTAATCTCTCAATTTCGGCGTATAGCCAAACTTGTTGGCTCTCTGCTTCTTCAAGCAATATTGAGTTTTTTCCTTGCTTACCCTAAATCTACATTATGTGGGCCAAATCAACATCCTTAACCTTGAGCTCAGTCTACAAATTTCCTACTGTTTCCCTTACATTCACCAAATTTGTCTCATGCTTTTTTAACTTTCTACCCAACCTTTCATAGTTTGAATATACCACCTGCTGGGTGGTCTTAGCTAAGACCACCTTGTTGCATGGATGAGTTTCATTTAGATCTAGGCCTATCTCCTAGATGTTTTAATCCTCCAACTACATTTTTCCCTCAGGATTAGCCACAAGTGGTAGCATGGTGTTGATTAAAAGAGAATTTTTCTCCTCATTGTAACAAGCCTTGATTTTCTTGGTAGCCAACAACTGAGCATTTTTTAGAAACTACCTCAGTTTAGCATTTTGTTAGGCTATCTTTGTTTCATTGAAATTATCCTAGAGGGTTTGAGGGATGTTGATGTTTTGTGCTACAATAGGGGTACCAGGAGGGAAGCCAAAAAGGGTAATAGAAGGAGAGACCTTAGATGTATGAGCATGAGGAGAGGCGAAAGGGAGTGTTATCATGGAAAATGGTGACACACCCAGCTGAGATTGAATGGGGGATTTTCCAGTAGGGGTGAACACGGACATGGTTGGGCAGAAAGGTGTTTTCTTCAAAGTTGATGGACAAGGAGTGGGGGTTAGCATAGATTTTTTAGCTCTTTCAAAGGAAGCCCTTAACAGGGAAAACAAAGAGTTAGTAGCAGCCGAGACGAATGCTACTCGCTCGGTGTGAGGGTAATCTCGGGAATTTCATTACAAACCAGAAGGGTTGTATTCAAGACTATTGAGTTAGGGCCGAAATATAGAGAAGTCCTTTCCAAGGGAGGAGGAGAGGGGTTAACCAAAGATGTAGAAATAGGAAGACACTATAGGATTTGACACCATTTTCTGATGGTCGTTCATCAGTCGTTCGACAAATCTTTGTCGGAAGAGCGACGCAATGATGAAAATTTTTCCGTCGCTATTTTTTCGTCACAAGGTCGATGACAAATTAAACGTCAAAATAACGGCGAAGAATTGTCAGTCGGCAGCATCATGAAATACCTCAGGATTTTGTCAAAAAATTGATGAAAACTTTGTTTATCCACTGACGAATTACACCAGAAGTTCATCGTCAGTTCGACGAAATGGGCAAGCATTAGCGTGGAAACATGAAAAGTTTGTCGAAATAGCGACGAAATACTAAAGTAGTAGTGTCGAAAGAACAAAAAATGTTCATCGAATGTGTGACGAAATAGGCAAGTAGTAGTGTCGAAAGAACACTAAAAGTTCATCGAAAGTTCGACGAAATTGACAAAGAGGGTCATGGTGGCAATGCCGAAATATCGTCGGAAGGGCGACGAAATGGGTAGTGAGTTACGACAAAATCGTCGTCGCAGCTATGGCAACTTCGTTGAGGCTTTCTATTGATTCATCAGTTGTTATCGTCGAAATTGCGATGAAGAAGCAAAATTTTAAAAAAATATATATATATATTATATATTCGTGGAAATGTACCATTGCGGAGATTGATGATTGATCATACATATAGACTGCATATTGGTTTGATGCTTCAAACGATGCATTTCTTATATTGAAAAGTGCATTACCTTATTGAGCTTCTCTTTGTTTTGAGTATAGTTTAATATTCTCTACTTAACAAGGCCAACCACGTGACGGTGGAAGCTCATTTGGGCGCCCCCCCTCCCCTCACATCACTCTCAATTCCCCATACCCAATCATATAATATTAATCATTGATTCATCCATTAATAACATATAACATTCATTCAATCATCCATTAATAACATATAACATTCATTCATTAACATATAACATTCATTAAGTAACATATTCACATTCATTCATTAACATATAATAATCATTCTTTCAGTTTTTACATATTATCAAAAATATGGTTGTCAAGATATGATTACAATAACTTTTTTTTTTGTTTCTTTTTCAAAGCTACATAAAGCTGAAGTGGAGTATCGTTTTCTAAATCAATATTTGTCCCCCCTTTAGTTGTTCTACCCTCTGCTTGTGATCTTAATGTACACGTAGTTGTCTGCTCATGACATGGACGCCGCTTCAAGGGGGGATTTGCTGCAATAAGAAATAAATGTTAAATTGATATGTATTATTATTATTGTTACAAGTATTTGATTAATTGAAAGAACATTAGAGTGGTTCTCTTTACCTGATGGGTCCACATCATGTTCCTGAACTTTTGTTATAGACTCATGCTCAACATGTTGAACACACTCTAAATGCTGATCTGCAGTTGAAACATGAAAGGTTACATTAATTAATACACCAATTGAAATTAAATATGTTTAAGAGAACATGAGGGTGGTCCTCTTTACCGGATGGGGCCACATCATGTTCTGATCTTCTCTAGCCTGATCATGCTGAACATGTTGATCATGGTCTACATGCTCTAAAGTTGAAACACGAAAGGTTACATTAATTAATACAGCAATTGCAATTAAATATGTTTAAAAGAACTTTAGAGTGGTCTTCTTTACCTGATGGGGCCACATCATATTCCTGATCTTCTATAGCCTGATCATGCTCAACATGTTGATCACACTCTACATGCTCTAAAGTACCGGGATGCACACCATGACCTTCATCTGCACGTTCTGCTCCACCCTCACCAGGCTGCGTTCCAATGTCATGTGCAGTATATATATTATCACTACTTGAGTGTTTAAAACAAATAGGCATGTAATTACTTTATGGTGGAAATTAATATTGAATAGATTGCACAAGTATTCAATTTATAATAAACTTTATTGAGTTTATTTACCTGCGTGTTGGATGCAATGGAAGATTGTGTTTGCCCAGTCAAGACTCTTAGGCGTTCAGCCACGACTCCATAGCCTTGCTGGAAGGAAATCTTCAGGTCCTCTTCTGTGGGAACTTTGTTGAATTCAGAGCCCTACATTTTTGCAGAAGATCATGAATTTTGCTTCTATGGTGTGATAAAACCAAAATTGTTTTTAATTTATTATTTGGATACAATATTTCATTTATTGATACTTACAATTCATGTGACTAATTTCATATAACCACCAAAGCCAAGTTTGTGTTTCCCGTGTTTTTCTAGTCTTGCCTTTGTACCTTGATGTCGGGCAGCCTATGAAAAGTTTGGAATACGTTAGATTATGTAAAAGAAAAGAGTAAATAGGTATATAATTACATTGTTGATGGTATCACGCACGCAGCATACTACTTTAAAAATTATTAGCATTTCCATGCGTCACGGACATTGAAACAAAATCTGAGTTCAATCCATGAATTATAGAAAAATAGATATTTGTTGGTTATATTCATGTAGCTGATTACATTGCACAAAACATACTACAACTACATAAATGTCGGATGGTGGCGGTTGTCTATGCTACCACATTTTTGGAGACATGTCTACCAGAGAAGCATTTTATCAAGCAGGTTCAACGCCTTTGCTGCTATGGCTAAAGCCACAAAATAGGTGAACAAGCTATGGATGCTTGGAAAAATGTATCAAAAGCATATGTAGTAATCAATATAGACAAGGCGTTGGTACGTTTCAAAAATGCCCTCAAAGAAATGTGAAGTCTCGTAGTGGAATGCCATGACAATCCATAGCAATTTGCTTGTCATGGCATTTGTTATGGCATTCCATCACCATGAGACCACATTTTTTTGAAGCATTTTTTCAAATAGTTCACTACCTTTCTATGCTACCACATTTTTCATACTGCTATGGCTAAAAAGTAAAAACCTCAAATAGGTGCTTTCGAACAAGCTATGGATGCTTGGAAAAAATCTACCAAAGCATAATAGTAAGCAATAACATAGACAAGGCAATGACTTGTTTGAAAAAATGCCTAAAAGAAATGTAGTCTCAGGGTGATGGAATGCCATGATAATCCATAGCAATTTGCTTGTCATGGCATTCGTCATGGCATTCCATCACCATGAGAGTACATTTCTTTGAGACATTTTTTTCAAGCAGTTCACTGCCTTGTCTATGCTACTGCATTTTTCATACATGTCTACCAAAGCATTTTATCAAACAATTCATTGCCTTGCTGCTATGGCTAAAAGTCTAAAACAAGTGCTTTTAAACAAGCTATGGATGCTTGGAAAAAATCTATCAAAGCATAATAGTAAGCAATAGCATAGACAAGGCAGTGAACTGTTTCAAAAATTGCCTCAAAGAAATGTGGTCTCATGGTGATGGAATGCGACAATCCATAGAAATTTTCTTGTCATGGCATTAGTTGGCATTCCATGAACTCTGACCCTAGCTTATTCCCTCAGGTTCACTCCTTTTCTATTCTACCATTTTTTCATACATGCTACCAAAGCATTTTTATCAAACAGTTCAACGCCTTCATGTTATGGCTAAAAAGTAAAAACCTCAAACAGGTGCTTTCGAACAAGCTATGGATGCTTGGAAAAAATCTACCAAAGCATAATAGTAAGCAATAACATGGACAAAGCGATTAATTTATCGAGATTTCTTTATTATTGGCTGGTCTTGTTTTATCCGGGTGGTGCCCACAGAACAAGGTTATTACTTTGCTTTCATAAACCCTTGGTTTTCGTCTTTGGTATGGGTCTGTTCTATCGTTACTTTTTGGAGAAAGTTTTTAAAAAAGAAAACAACCTATGCCTCATTAACTCGTCTAAGGCTTGGCCCCTTTTAATAAAATGATAAATATTTAATTGTTGGCCTCCTTTTATTTACCAAAGTCTGAGTCAAGTTTGTGCCTTATGTTTTTAAAACAACCTTATGTCATCGAACCGTCGTTTCCCTAAGCCGCATCCCCTTCCTCGGGTTTTTCCTCCTAAGTAATGTTTAATGTTTTCTTGGTTATTTGATGAAAGTTTGTTGATCTCCCTCGTGATCCTCACCACTCCATACCGTAGCCAGCGATCCCAACTTGAGCCATCAGCGTCTCATGAGGCGTTACCCGTGTCCTAGGTTGGCGTGTCAGAAAAGCAAAATAAAATGATTTAATAAATGCATAGAATTTGGTGTTATCAAAATTAGATTTACTAAATTTCACGAGTGGTTACTGCGTGTTTATAATCAACAACGCTATTTTAATCTTGATGAAAAAGCTTCTCAGCGAATAGGCCTTAAGACTGTCCCTTGTTTTACTTGATCGTGGTCACCGATGAAGAGATCAACGGTTGCCCACTATCGCGCAATCCCAACTTGAGCAATCGCAATATCGCGGGCTAGCGCCACGTGTATCTTACTGGCGCTGCATAGGATGGTGGGCCTTGGGGATGATGTGGAAGGTGTTGTCAGCATTTTTAAGGAGGACCGTTCGATGATCTGACTAAAACAAGAGATCGACGGTGGAGATTTAAATCTGCGTCAAATACAATTGAAGGCGTTGGCACTGTATTCAAGTAGGCTTTAATAGCGGATGAGACATCTATTGGAAACGTTCATAAAGTTCAAGTGTTTAATTGCAGACTACTTTCACCACTAAGGCATTCAAGCATCTTCAAAGCAGTCTAGAGCCAGAGATAGAGCTTTCAAAAGCGATTTTGGCAAGAGTTTGATTTTCTGTAGAACGCGAATTTCTGTGAGTTATTTTCTTCATCACTGTTCTATCCGAATGTGTTTCTTGTGAAAAGCTTTGCTGTGTTGATCAGGGTTTTTTTGAATTAAGATTTTAGGGTTACTATTTCTCTTGAATTGTGGGAAATTGCAAATTCTACTGTGTTTTCATTTTGAGTAGCACTAGTCTGTTCACAATTTGATTTTCCGAGAAGCCCAAGTTGTTTAAAATGGTGCCAACAAAACATCATTCTGGCCATATTGACTACATGCAGAGGAATCTGTATGATGATTTCCTTGACCAATTTCCCCAGTCAACAAACGACAAGAATAGGGGTTTGGTTTTGATGAGAGGGACAGCCTTAGGTGAAGGGTTGAGATATAGAACCTACAACATTGCAGATGCTAGGGTACCAATGACAGGTTTAGAACTATTTAGAAGATTGTATGGCCAATGAAATGCATCTCATCCTTTTTCAAATGGTTGGAGGTATGATATGGGAAAGCTTGTAGTACCGAATGTGTTCCTTAATGTTGACCTCCTCCTGGCAGTGGCTGCGAGATATGATCCTGTCACAAGGGTTATAAGGGATAATGATGTTGAGGTTTTACTGAATGTAAATGTAGATGTAATTCGGAGGGTTTTTGATTTGAGTGAAAATGGCTCATTGTTGGTCTAGATTGACTTGGAGGAGATGAAACAAGAGTATGCCAAGATTCAACCTTTTTTCAGATCAAAATTGCTTCCTCCTCATCTAGTCGAGTGAGTTCCGCGATTCATATCAGCTTTGGCCGATTATTAACCTTCGGGTTCATTGTTTTGCTGATCATTTCTTGGCAACCATCTACTCACTTTGCCAAATTTTAGGTTTCAGTCCTAATACTGTGATTCCCATTGCCTATATGTTTATGGGGGCTCGGATTCAGCATCCCAATTTCTCTGTAGTATATGATTATGCTTCTTTCCTTGCTGAAAGAATGCATGAGGGTTTGTTGAACTTATTTGTGGGTGACACTAGTGTTCCTTTCTTTTGGTACTCTTTGTTAATGCATATGTTCTTGTATGAGAATGTCGGCTTCTTCTCAGAGAAGATGGAATTGAGGCAAGAGGTAAATGGAGAAAGGCTACCAGTACAGGCCTGGAGTGCAGATATGTCTTACAACAAGAGGGATACTAGCTATGTGCAGTTTGACAACTGCTTTGCTTCTAGGCTCGGGGCTAGACTAATGGTAAATATTCCAAGAATTCCTGAGGATTTGCATGATTTCCTCTAGCCCAAAGCAAGAGGCACGAGTTAAAGTATGTCATAATTGGGGTGACATCATTCCATACCCTGTAAGCACTATCTTAAGGGTTTATGGTTTCCAAGGAACCCCCCATATTCTTCCATACAATGTACCATCAAGAATGGGATTTGCAGAGGTTTTGTGGCAACTGGGATGCATCTATGAAGATAACCTGATAGGAAGAGGAAAAGGGACTTTGTTCCCTGATTATACTGTTGTCTCAGATTTTGTATTTTCCAAGGGTGGATGGGTTCATTTTGATCAACTTTTTATTGATTACCATTTGAAGAATGGATCCGTAAGGCAGCATGATCCTGAGGGATTCTTTGCTCTGTTTAGACAAAGAATCAAGGGTGAAAAATTTGCCCATGTTTTCAACTTTCCTGAAGATTTGATTAGGAATGAATTTGATTTGGGTAGGCAAAATTGAATAAAAGAAAAATGGATTGCCTATGAAATTGTTGGCCTAGTGCATAAAGGCGGATCGAGTATGATCCATTAATGGAGTTCACTCCATTTCACAAAAAATTGATTTCTGATGAATAATGTCGAGGAGAAATCATGAGCACCAGAACCAAGAAGGTAGGTAGATTTGAAAATCTAGGGATTGGAGGTGAGCCCTGCGGAAGAAAGACCATTTGTCGACCACCAATTGATAGGCCCTTGCTCCTGGAAAAAAGAGATATGGGTGATAGAGAGGATGGAGATGGGGAAAAGGTAAACAAATAGTAACCTCATCACAATCACGGCCAAGGGGAGTTAGCTTGGAGGAATGGGTGTGGATCTTGATTCACCACCTCCGGTTACCGGGCCGCCACGAGCCAAGCCCTAAGAGGCAAGAGGAATTGAGAACCACAAAGCCACTTGATTGGATGAAATAATTGTCTCAATTAAGACATGCAAGTTGGCACCCCTTCACCTCCTAAGTCGGCCTGGTGGTGTTGTACGATATGAATATAAGACGAAATGTTCAGGATGCAAGGATGGTGGCCTACAAGGCATTCATGGATGGTGATGCCTTTGTGAAGGCTCCTGTGTTCTTGCAGTTGGTTTGGAGGTTGAAACTTCAGGAATATCAAGACAAATGCAAGGAAAGAAGAGAAACAAGGCCTGATAGGTCTAATCAGGAAAATGATGATGAGGTCAAAACTGAGCTAATAGAGTAGTTCAAGAACCTCACTCCTGATGAAGGAAGGAAAATTGTGTCTCAATTTGGTGTCCTACTTCTCCCTGAATGGGACATTGCTGATGCTGTAGCTTTTAATGCTATCATGCAATCAAAGAATCCTATGCAAGGCAGTGAGGAGGAAGTCAATGCAACACTACAAGACTCTACCTTTAGTGAGGAGTATGAAACTTTGGCGATATGGGCTTTAGCACCTCAGGGAAGAAAACCAAATGTAGCTGATCTCAGTCCAAATTTAAGAGGTGGGCTCATCATCAAGAGAGTCTCTGAAACCTCAACAATGAGACCATTTAAACTTAACGAATGGCCAAATTGGCCAGAGAAAATAGCTAAAAAGAGATGAGGTGAGAAGAAAAAGCGATGGAAAATATAACACAATGGTTGAGAATATAGTAGGATACAACAAAGAAATGTTGAGTTACAATCTGAAGTAGATAGGCTGAGATATGGACAGGTGGGAGAATCTTCCAGTGCCCCTACTTCTAGAGCAATACCTACTGCTTCAGGGTCATTACCCCTTGTTGTTCCAATCATTTCTATTCCACAGATCCCCAATTCAAGCTTGATTGTTGATAGCCACCAGGGCTGATTGAAAGAGGTTGAGCTTTCTACGGATACTACCCGAAGGATGATAAACAAAGTTACAGAATTACAGGCTGCCCTAAGGGCGAGTGAGGATAATGCTATGGCCAAGCACAATGAGGTGGTAGACACTGTTATAAGGCATTTAAATGAAAATATTGATTCTAAGCTGCCAGTTGTACATTCTTTGTATTCTTTATTCTTGGAGGGAATTCAAAATATTAATAGAGACAAGGAGGTGATTCTGCCCCTGATTGAAAAATGGATCCCTAGGGCCACTGATTTAGACATTATGTTTAAGGCTTCTAGGTTTGATGTGAATAATGGGCCCCAATCATTAAAGCCTACTCAAAATTTTCTAAAATCATTGAAGGGATTCCAGGCCTTGCCTGATGATCTGAGTAAGAAAATTAGGGAATTAATAAAGAATTTTGATGATTGGGATGACACTTTCCTACCAGATATAATGGATACAAGTGGAAATGTTCAGACATTGCAACAATGGTAGGAAAAGGCAGAGGAGGTTATTAATGAACAAATTAAATTAATTTGTGATGATTCAAATCATGACTTGCTGGTAAATAGCATGGATAAAATAATTAATACTAGCATGTTTTTGGAATCATTTGAAAGGGAGGCCAACCAGGTTGCAGTGAAGTTCACACCTTACAGTAACAAGATGAAGGAGGTGATGGATTTTAATTGGCCGAGAGATGAGGAATATCAGAGTTGGGTTGACAAGTACTTAACTGAGGAGGAGTGAAGCGGTGTATAGTACCAGCAACTGACAGCTCAACAGTTATGTATAACTGAATTTTGGTTTTGCTCCATGGCAGTTTTGGGTGCAGTTTTCAAGGAGTAACAAATACTTTGGTTATTTTTGCAATGAGTGGAATCAATAGAAAGATGCTCCGGGGTTTGGTGGTTGTGTTTTCAGTTTTGAAATGGGATGTACCGGTCTAATTGATCAATGACATGTGTAATTTCTGGCTCGATGCTTGTTGCTCCTTTGTTTTCTATAAGGAGGATTTCAAGGCCAGAAATTAGGGCTGGCAAGTTAGATATTTTTTGTAGTCGAGTCTAGGTAAAGTTGCAGAGAAAGAAATTGTAAGAACTTTTATGAATACAATGGCAATTTAGGTTTGGGTTATTTTGTAAATGGTTTTAAACTTATGAAGACCGCATGTTTTATAACAGTACCAACATTTCAAGGTAAGATGATATATATTGAGCTCGAGTCTCTCCTCTGTACAAACATATCATGTTTTGAATAAAATAATCAAGGATTATGATGTTCATCTCATTATCTCGATGTGTGTGTTTTCTGTCTTGGCTTTAATTCAAAGAATGCTTGGATAAGGAAATCATGGATGGGTATGTTTGTAAAAGGATTAAATAAGTATCGGGTTGGGGCAGAAATTGATAATGTTGTAATGCAACATTGTCAGGGATCCTATATGCTGAGTATTTAAATCTGTTGTCGAATTGTGACTGTTTATGAGTTTGACTCCACAATGGTATATGGCACTGATCTAAATTGTACAAGTTTGTAAATCTTTGTGTCTGTATGTTTTTGCTTAGGGCTTTCCACCAAATTTTCAAATTAAATGACTATCATAAGATACAAAATAATGTTGTAATTATCTCATGCTTTAGGTAGCTGACATTACTGGTGAAAGGCCCATTCATTTTAGTGATATCCTATTCTGTTGAGCCATTTGTGGGATTATCTGTAATTTTGTTAATGATTGTTTATGACTTTGGTGCAGAGATCATAAACACGTTATAGGGATCACCCTCCTAGGTCTTGCAGAACCCGATGTGTAGGAGATTATTTTAAAATCCTCGTTAGTTGGTCTAGGTTCTCCGAGCTGCCCTTGATTGGAATTGGCAATTCCATAGGTAGATTAGGAGACAAACCTGGTTAACGACATAAAAAACCACCAACAAATTGTTTGAAAAAATGCCTAAAAGAAATGCAGTCTCACGGTGATGGAATGCCATGACAATCCATAGCAATTTTCTTGTCATGGCATTCATCATGGCATTCCATCACCATGTGACTACATTTCTTTGAGACATTTTTTTCAAGCTGTTCACTACCTT
>VDFB02193090.1:0-20207 GCA_007258455.2 Sequoia sempervirens
AAAAAGTGAAATATCTTGAGCAAATGGACGCCTATATGCTCAAGAGATGACTTTTCGGAATCAGTAAAGTCAAAAGATGAATCTCAGAGCTTCAACCAGTTTGTCAACTGAAGTTCAGAATATGTCTATTTTTAGCGCCATTGCATGATAATAAGTATTTTATTATTATTTTCAAATTTGAACTTCCAGTCAGTGGCAGTGAAACTGAAAGGCAGCCAATCAGAGGATTTCTATTCTTGTCAGGGTTTTGAAGTATTGCAGTCGCTCAATTGGTGCGAATTTCATCTTCTTTAAGCATGGCGCCATCATTTGTAATTCACAGAGCTTTCAATAGAAATTCGTATTTCTCAAGAGAAAATCCAATCTTAAGAGAAGTTCGTATTTTTTCAAAGAGAGATTCATATCTTCAAAGGGAAATCGAATTTTATATATTTTCAAAGCAAATTTAAAGCAAAATTCGTTTTTCTTCAAGGCAAAGGCGTATTTTCAAGCAAAATACGTTTTTCTTCATTCAAAAGGCGTATTTTCAAGGGAGATTCGTATTTCTCAAACAAAGGCAGATTTCTCATCTATTTGCAAAGGCGATTTCTCCAATCACATTCTTTTGCAGGTTAAAGTTCACAGTTCTCAGCAATTTGAAGAATTCAAGGGCGATTTTCACAGAAAAAGAGCATCATAAAAACGTCTTTTTCATCCTTCAATCTCAGATTTCTCTCAGATTACAATTCGCATGTTCCTGAAATTGGCAAAATTCAACAAGTCTCAACATCTGGATCATTTTCATATAGCTTCCTCGAATTAAAATCGTGCGTTTGATTTTTCAGGAATTTTTAACTTCAGAACATTCGTTCTTGAGTTTCTAAATTTCTCGACTGAAAAGTCTTTGCATGGTCGAGTAGAAGTCATATTTTCGCATTTCTGACGTTCTGGGTTGTCTTAGAATCTTTTTCTGGACAAAACCCATATCTCAGATTTTTCGCTGAAAATTGCGCTTCGATAGGCTATTTTTACCCTCAGCAGGCTATTTTTAGCTTTCCAGAAAAGTTGTCAGAATATAGCCGTGTTCACAGTCAACAGGCGAGTTTTTCAGAGAACAGTACACACAGATTGAATTCAAGACCAAATTGGTTTTAATTCATGACTTCATCAGAAAAGCTGAGACCGATTTGTATCAAGCTGCAGAAGAGATAGTCGCCATCACTTCAGTTACGGAGCCGCCAAAGCTATAAGTCAGTGAAATGCTAGTTTGAGTGTGCAAAGATTGCCAAAGTTGCTCAAGTTGCTGACATTCAGATGCTGATGCAGTTGACAGCCTCGTTGAGGGATTGGTTGCTCGAGATCACAACCAGTAGACTTCAGTTTCTCACCTCTCAGGATAGACATTATACACAGGAGTTACCTTGGCGTTACCCTTTCAAGTTAACTGGCTGTCTCACCTCATGCATGTCTATTCTGAGATTCATCTTGTTTACTTGGAGTTTTATTTAGGGTTTTACGTTAACTGATGATAGTCTTCCAGTTAGCTTGTGTTCAATAAGGACGTGCATGCTCGCACAATTGTCCATTTTTAGATAGATGTTTGTTAAGCGGGGTGGTTACTTGATTAAGCGTATAGTTTGCTTAATTAGGGTTTGGCGCATTGCTTGCATGCATTGCAGGAACTATAGATAACACAAGGTGATTTTAGGGTTCCCTACACCTTGATGTATATAAATAAGAGCTTACGCTCATTTGTAAATAACTTTTGCTTGAGAGAGGAATATATGCTGTGCCCACCTTGCCCTCAATATTACTCTTTTTCGTATTTGTTCATGTGTCTTCAATATTGCAATTGATTGTTATACCACCTAGGGTTTCGAAAGATTGTGATGCTGAATTCTTTCCATAGATTAGATATCTGTTTGAAACATCTTTATCATTGAAATCAATTGTTATACCACCTAGGGTTCCAAAAGATTGAAGTGATAAGGCTGTTTTGTGTTAATTTATCATTGTGATCGATCGTTATACCACTTAGGGTTTCGAGAAGTTGCAGCGGTAAATCTGTTTTGTGAATCTTTATCGATATAGTTGAAGGTTATACCACATAGGGTTTCACGAGATTATAAAGATAAAGGCTGTTTTGTGAAGGCTTTGCTGATTCGATTAAGTGTTATACCACCTAGGGTTTCATAAGATCGTCTTAGTAAATCCTTAAATCTATTGTGCTCAATAAGCTGGTTTAGATTGAGATGATAGTTGTGCCCACCTTGCCTTCAAGTAGAGAGTCTAAACTCGTTTATCGTCCGATAGTCAATCCCTGCTCCATTTCTTCATGCTTTGTTTTCTTGAGGAAACTGGATAGATTTAAAGTAGTTAGCTTAATTGTAGTTACTGATCTGCGAAACCAGAAAATCCTTAGCTGCAACGTTCTTGGTTTTCTTAACCTTGTGCCTCTTCCAGCTGAGAACAAAAAGATAGGACTTAGATTACTTTTCTTTTCATGCATTCCAGCACAACGAGGGAGCTTCCCCTCCTAATTTGAAGAGCACTCATTGCGTAGTGTACATAGCTGTCCGTACAAACCTGCACTCCAGAGGTGTTAGATTTTACGCCAACAGGTTGTATGTTTAGACCTGAAACACTGAGGAATGTATTTCACTATACATTCTAACTCCAAAAAAAGACTTGTATTATTAGCATAGTTGAAATGTCCTCCAATTTTCCTTTGATGACTAGTATGAACTTCAATACATGTGACGTTTTTGGGGAAAAGGAAAGGCCACATAATAGATGCCCACTTTTTAACTAGCCAAAGAAATCTAATCATAACCTCATGAAGCTTAACATGCATAGAAGAAATAAATTGAGTAAATACAATTCTTATGTATAGCAACAAAGAAGATATACCAAAAAGTAACTATGTGCTCTCTTTATGAGAATCAGTTCTTTCATTCCTTTCCCCTTCAAGTATATGGGATGAGAAAAAGGAATGTAAGGATTACAGCACTAAAACAATCACAGTTGACCTTAAATGGAAAACAAAATTACCAAAACACATTAAGCAATTTGAATAATTGATGGGATAAGTATGCAAACCTGTTTGAGATAGCATATTACACCAACATTTACTAGTTGGCCAACATCATCTGCTGTGCTTTGTGACAGCTTTTCCCCTTCAACCCATCCTGTAGTTATAACTTTCCTTGAGGTATACTGAGAATATGTTTTGGGCACAACCACCTGCAATCTTGAAAACCATTTTGTTTTATTCCAAAACAAGCGTATTTTCTGTCCAAGATAAATGAAATAGCAAGGCAAGAATGATAACAGTGCTCATTTCCTCTGCTAAACCACGGTTGAAGTCTTTAAACTATGCATAGATTATATGTTAGGTGGAAATCCCTTTATAACAAACAAAGCATGAAACATTTAGCTTAACTGAACTTGTGGTTTGCATGAAATAAATAAAAACTCTCATAGTGTTCCTTCTGAATTCTGAGTTAGTTATCCCCATGTTCACATGTCATACTTGCAATCCTTTATCTCCTGGCTTCATTGACATTTGCCTTCTTTTTAAGGTTACAAGCACAGTGTGGAAACTTGGATATTTAATTTTGAGTGATAATTTTTCAAGTGATTGCAGTTCATGACTCAGGAGAATGGAGTCATGGACCCTAAATTTATTTTCCCCAAGACTCCATAACACACGTGACACTTAAATTTCTAATTCATAAAATGATTATGCTTAACATGTTCATTTTTAATGAACCAAAAAGAGGTAAAGTTGAAACAAACAACAATCTCTCTTCTTTCCCATCTGCTAGTTAGAAAATTATCAAAGCATGCTTTTTTTCTTCTCATCCCTCCCTTCCACATTCCAACCAAAAAAATTATTTTTGCATATCACTACGCTCTGCTATGCATGAAAGGGAATCTCTACAAAGGAAATTACAGTGAAATAATGGTCAATGATATACACCTGAGGAAGGTCTTTCTTCATCATTTCTGCAAACCGAGTTCCATTGTCACCCTCATTTATATAGTCAAGCTCTTCAAAAAAACGGGCTGCCCATTCATCTACGAGTCCAACAACATCAATTGAAATCTGTAAAGGAGGTCACTGACAAGTTAAGCAACCAGTAAATTCATTACTAAATTTCTCAAAATCAAAGTAGTCATTTTTGTTTCCCCTTTTTAATTTCCAAAAGTATACGCAAACGGATAAAAAGCATCAAATATTAATGCAAGAATACTTTCTGCTTAAAATAACACTAAAGCTTTCCCTACCAAGTACTTTGAACCAGACAGAAGTTGAAGTCATTTACTTGTGGGAACTTGCGGAGAGCCAGCCCTAACTTGCGAATAATAAATAAATCAACAGTCACTGTTTCCAGAACAAAAGGGCGTTGTACTTTTACTGCGACAAGATCACCATTTTCCTGCAGTCGGCCTTTGTAGACCTGGCCCAAAGACGCTGTATAGAAAACAGTTCCATTAGTAATGATCAGAAGAATCAAAATCCTGTAAGCAAGCAGAGCGCAATCTGTGTTACTTCCTCATAAACCAAAGCTATGAATAGTTCGAAAAACACCACAGAAAAACCAAGGGAGTTTAAATTCAAGAATCATGGGTCACTATTTATTGCATATATGGCGTATTGCCAGCATTCATATAGACCTAAAGGTTGATAATGTAACACCACAGAAAAACTAAGGGAGTTTAAATTCAAGAATCATGTGTCATTATTTATCACATATGTGATGTATTGCCAGCATTGATAGTGTAAAGTGTAGCTACTGTGATAATTTGAAATTACCAGCAGCAATTGGAGATGGGGAAAGCTCTGAATATATTTCTGTCCAAGGCCGTCCTAGCTGTTCTTCTATCAGGTTCATAGCCATATCATCAGGAAATGATGGTACCTTCAAATTTTCCCAAAAAATAAACTTTGGTCAACAAACAACTCAAAGCTATATACAAAATCCAATATTTTCTGGGAAAATCAGGATTATTAGAGGATGCAATTAATGAGTTCTTACAAACAATCAATTCAAAACACCTATTCACTTCCATCCATGTGACCTTAATGAAGTCCAATAGAAGATCTGTGAGTCATGTAGACCATGTTGAATCCATGTATTACAACTTAGAATGAAATCTGTATTATGTGTGACTTTTGAAATCAAAATACTATTGCAGATTGAGGATATGCTTCACTACAACTATTGTTTCCAAGGAAGTTGGATCTTCTGCTATAATTCACCTGAAACTTATATATAAGAAATACACTTGCTGAAATGAACAGCTTATAACCTAGAAATATCACAGAACATGTCTGAGAAAAGTTAAAACTAAAACCGATAAACTCCTACTATAGCTAGCAATATATTTATCTAATTGTCCTGTGTCATACTCATTTAAAGAGTAATCATAATCATTTTTCCTGTTCCCTAAAGGCCTTGATCTTCCGCAAAGCACAAAGTAGCTAGTCATGGGTTCCATGTTCTTCTGATAAACAACGTCAATTTCGATAGCTTATTAATGTAACTAAACAAATTAATCTAAATTGCTAGTGTTACCATTTATTTCATTTCCTTAATTTTTTCATTGATATTTTGCAAAATCCTTTCCCATAAATGGTCCATTAGGATATCTCCACTATATGGATATTAAATTTTAAGGTGTACTTTTTATGATAAAGGGATATTTTAGGTGAGACATTTTTTTAATTCATTTGCCTCATACTGCAACAAATACAGAGAATTTTTTTCTCACAAAATTTTATCATTGTGATATCTGTAGTCGGCCATAGTCGGCGATAGTCGGTTGTAGTCGGTCGTATTATAAATAAATAAGTCATAGTCGGCCAAACAAATAATATATGAAATAAATAATACTTGAGCACAATTTAGATTATTATGAGTTGTCATCGAGAACTAATCCCGATAGTTGGGTAGTTGTAGGAGCTGTTGCCAATGGTTGGTATCTCAAAAAACATTGGCTAGTTATATAATTGATCATTTCATTTGTAGTCGGGACCCGACAGTATGCTACATTGTGCTACATTTTGATGTTATGATAGTACAAATGATTGTACTTTGGTTCTATTGCATTAAAAAATGGAGTACTATCCTGTGCACATTGTTCGTACATGAATGTTTCTACATGTTATGTATGTGATATTTCCATTTACTCTCGTAGTACGTTGGATCTATTCTTGTGAGTAAACATTTGGCTTTGTTGCCTAAGAGAAGCTGGTAAAAATCACCGACCAAAGAGCCAATGCAAGCAAACGAAGATAGGGAAGACACGTTGATGGAGGATCTGGTAAACCTGTGGGGCATCTCGTTGAGGGATCACGTACAAAGGGAGGCTCTTAGGCGAGGGATCCCTCAATCAATCATCTAGGACAAATTGCAAGTCAACTCAAAGGTCAACCATCTCCTCAACCAACTACCAAGGTTGATCGCTCATCACTATATCATATTGCAAGAACTTCAAGTCAGGAGCGACCAAGAATGACGAAGGCAGCAGTTATTGCAACGCTACGAGGAAAGAAGCAAACGGGAGGAGGAAGAATGCGACACCGATCGTAGTCGTACTCCCAACAATTAATGCCTGTACAACCCAACAAGGACAAAAACCTTACACCTAACAGGCAAGAAACACCCGAAGAATGACTACGAAGATCATTGAGATTAAAAGAATGGGAAGACAGCCAAAGAAGATTCAAACGAATTGTTGAAGAAGTAAACGAGGACTTTGTTGTACCCAAACCAAATTTTTTGCTTCATCAAGGCATTTTGCATTAAAAAAGTCTAAATCTTGCTAAAATGAGGTAAAATACAATTTTGGGCAATATCAAGCATGGAGTTTTTGTCAATAGTTTGTCAGTCAAAGTCAGTTATATTGAACAGAACCTGAAGCAGAGACTCAGAATGGAGCGTTTCATGATGGAGGGACATCTCACGACAGCATTTCATGTTGCATACGGTCATTCCAGTGATCGAGACAAAGTTTTCAGTGATTAATTTATGAAGATTTCTCAGGAAAAAACCCAAAAGCGCAACTATAGCCCAGGGGCGCCCAGCTTGTTGAAGGTTAAGATCTTGTTTAAAATGCTCAAGCGTCCAGTCAATCTCTTCAGAATTAGTCTGGCTATCCGTTAAGCTATCCAGCGAAGCTTTCCAAGACCCACAACTCCGGCAAACAGCGTCAGAAGCTGAAATCCCCAAAGTTCCAGATATGAGAATTTTGTCACTTTCAGGCAAAAGCGTGCCTCTAGTCTAAGGGCGCCCATCTTCAAGAGGGAGTAAATCTTGGCATTTTCGATAATGGATACATTCAATTTGTTCACAATTAGTCTGCTTATCCGGTGAGATATCAAACGTAGTCATCCGAGTTTCAGAACTCCGACAGCAGTCGTCTAAAGATCAGCTTATAATGGAGTTTTCACGTTTTTGAGCTTCTCCGTTGATTCTCAGTGCAAGTAAAGCCCAGGGGCGCTAGTTTAAACGACCCTTCAAATGCCAAAATTTGCAGGCAGAGTCTTCCTAACATCAGTAGTACTCTAGCCTAGCTCCACAATGCATCATCCAGCTTGTCGATGCGACGTACCAGGTGATCATGGTGGAAATTCTACTAAGCACATAATTTCACGGGCGGACCAACATACAATTTACAGTGTATTTCTACAGTTTAGAGGCGCCTAGCCTTTAGGCCTGTCAGATGAGCCTGTTCGCATTCGAAGTCTTCACGACTATTGAGCGTAATCATTTTATCTATCCAACGAGCCTAGCCGTCAGCCTTCGGGATTTGGCAAACGCTCGTACGTGCGAGGTCTTTAGTGTAATACTGCAAAGTGAAGATATCCGGAAAATGGCCAAGTCTGGAGCGGTAATCTTAATTAAAATACGCACTGGAGTTTTTGAGGTCTTAGAAGCAGTTTTCTTGCCTCGTCACCTCCAAAGACTTCTCTTGTAGGCCTGTCTGGCTGTCCGTTAAAACAAATAGTGCCCGAATCGGGTCATCCTAGCTCCAGATATCAGAGGTCAAAGTAGGGTACTTGGATGAAAGTTCGACTTTCGTCAAAATGACATCAATGCAACTAAGAGCCAGGGGCGCTTTTACTTTTGAGGCCCTTAACACAGCTTTCAGATGTCGTGCATATAGTCGTTGGATGCAGAATATCCCCAGTCATGCAGTGAGTTTCATTTCCTGTCAGCAGGGTTCACCGTTCACCGTCGGTAGCCGTTTGAAGTGTCAGATGGCAGTTTGAGAAATGGCTAAGTCTGGAATCCGTAAAAGTAATTTAATCAAAGGCGCCTAATTTTTCAAGGGGTTAAACGATGGATTTTGCAGTAGTGTCTCCCAGCAGACATTTCTTCCTTGTTCAGCAGGCTTTCCGATGAATTCTCCATTTCAGTCCCAGCATCACGCAGTCACCCGGAATTCAGTGTCGAAGTTGGCCGGTCGTGACTGTGCAGTCAACTATAAAATAGGAAGTTAATAAAAAGTGCAGTAACTTGAGCAAATGGACGCCTATGAGCTCAAGAGATGACTTTTCGGAATCGGCGAAGTCTAACGGTGAATCCTAAAGCTTCATTCCGAATTGTCAACTGAAGTTCAAAATATTAAATATTTATTTTGCAATTTTAGCATTAAAATGGCAATTTTCTATTTTTGGACGCCTTTGCTAATTGCATGATAATAAATATTTTATTATTTAAATTTGAACTTCCAGTCAATGGCAGTGTAACTGAAAGGGGTCCAATCAGAAGGCTTCTATTTTCAGCTGAGGTTTTAAATCTTGCAGTTGTCAGATTGATGCGAATTTCTTCTTGTTTAAACATGGGGCCTTCATTTATTATTCACAAAGCTAAAGAGAAATTCATTTTTCTTAAGAGAAATTCATATTTTTCAAGCAAAATTCGTTTTCTTCAAAGTAAAGGTGTATTTTTAAGCAAAATTCGTTTTTCTTCATTTACAAGGCGTATTTTCAAGAGAAATTCGTATTTCTCAAGCAAAGGCGAATTTTAGCAAACCAAAGGCAAATTCTTCATCAACAATCATTGGCGAAGACATCAAAACATTTTCTTTGCAGGTACAAGTCAGAATTATCAGCAAACTTCAGACAAGATGGCGAATTTAGCAGAAGCAAAGCACTAAAAACTTCTTTCTTCTATCTTAAATTCTTCTATTTCTCGTCTTAAATTCTTTCGCATGTTTGAAGAATTGGCGACTTTTGGCAAAACAAATCATCTGGGTTGATTCAGAATAGCTTCCTCGAGAAAACCCATGTGCCAGAATTTTTCAGGAAAATTAACTTCAGAACATTCGTTCTTGAGTTTCTAATTTTCTCAACTGAAAATTCCTTGCATGGTCGAGTAGAAGTCAAATTTTCGCAAATCTGACATTTTCGGTTGTCTTAGAATCTTTTTCTGGACAAAACCCATATCTCATATTTTTCCGTGAAAATTGCCCTTTGATAGGCTATTTTTAGCCTCAGCAGGGTATTTTTTAGTTTTCTAGAAAAGTTGTCAGAATATAGCCGTGTTCACAGTCAACAGGCGAGTTTTTCAGAGTACAGTACACACAGACTGAATTCAAGACCAAATCGGTCTTAATTCATGATTTCGTTAGAAAAGCTGAGAACGATTTGTATCAAGCCGTAGAAGAGATAATGGCCATCACTTCAGTTACGGAGCCACCAAAGCTATGAGTCAGTGAAATGTTAGTTTGGGTTTGCCAAGATTGCTCAAGTTGCTGACATTCAGATGCTAATGCAGTTGACAGCCTCGTTAAGGGATTGGTTGCTCAAGATCACGAGCAGTAAACTTCAGTTCCCACCTCTCAGAATAGACTTTATACACAGGAGTTAACTTGGCGTTACCCTTTCAAGTTAACTCGTCGTCTCATCTCATGCATATCTATTCTGAGATCAGCTTTACACACTTGGAGTTTTATTTAGGGTTTTACGTTAACTGATGGTAGTGTTCCAGTTAACATGCTTTCAATAAGGACGTGCATGCTTGCACAATTGTCCATTTTTAAATTAGATGTTTCGGTTAACTGATGGTAGTTTTCCAGTTAACTGTATAGTTTACTTCATTAGGGCTTAGCAGCTAAACTTGCATGCATTGCAAGAACTGTAGATGACTCAAGGTGATTTTAGGGTTCCCTACACCTTGATGTATATAAATAAGAGCTTTTGCTCATTTGTAAATAACTTTTGCTTGAGAGAGAAATATATGCTGCGCCTACCTTGCCCTCAATATTGCTCTTTTGGTATTTGTTCATGTGTCTTCGCTATTACGATTAATTGTTATGCCACATAGGGTTTCAAGAGATTGTAATGGTGGATTCTTTCCATAGTTTAGATAAATCTGTTTTGAACATCTTTACCATTGTGATCAATTGTTATGCCACATAGGGTTTCAAGAGATTGTGATGATAAATCTGTTTTGTGTATCTTTACCATTGTGATCAATCGTTATGCCACATAGGGTTTCGATAAATTACGGTGATAAATCTGTTTTGTGAATCTTTATCATTATAATCAAGGGTTATGCCACATAGGGTTTCGTGAGATTGTGATGATAAATTTGTTTTGTGAAGTCTTTACTATTTTGATCAAGTGTTATGCCACATAGGGTTTCATAAGATTGTCATGGTAAATTCTTAAATCTGTTTTGTGCCCAATAAACTTATTAGGATTGAGATAATAGATGCGCCACCTTGCCTTCAAGTAGAGAATCCATTATCCGGTTTATGGTGTGATGTTGTTACCAATAAACTTGTCTAGATTGAAGTGATAGATCGCCACCTTGCCTTCAAGTTGAGAATCTATACTTGTTTATCGTCGGATAGTCATCCTTGCTCTATTTCCTCATGCTCTATTTTCTTGAGCTGGATAGATTTAAAGTAGATAGCTTAGTTGTAGTTAATGATCTGCGAAACCAGAAAATCCTTAGCTGCAACGTTCTTGGTTTTCTTAACCTTGTGCCTCTTCCAGCTGAGAACAAAAAGATAGGACTTAGATTACTTCTCTTTTCATGCATTCCAGCACAACGAGGGAGCTTCCCCTCCTAATTTGAAGAGCACTCATTACGCAGTGTGCATAGTTGTCTGTACAAACCTGCACTCCAAAGGTGCTAGTTTTTACGCCAACAGACTTTAACGAAATAAATGAAGACATCACTGAACTAAACACGAATCTTGACAACGAACAAAACCAAGACACCTTTAGAACACCGTCCGTAACAGACAGAGAAAAATATAAAAATGATGAAAATGAATTAACAAGAGAACTTGAAAACAGTATACACCGCATTCCAGAGTTGTCCATATCGGACAATGAAGAACCAAGAATTGGAGGATCCGAGCCAAAGACCCCTAGATGGAGGGAGTAAAGGGACGAACCCCATGAGACTCGAAGTGCAGAGGACAGTGAGAGGGGATGTGTGGTAGACCCGTACATGGCCAAGAGTGCAAAGAACGTAAGGGTAGAAACAATCCAATTAGGGCCAATGCACGAGGAGGGCATCGAGGAAGAAACATGGTGACTCCACCGGCCAGTCTAAATGTGAAAAGGCAGAGGCTACCAAAGTTCATGGGGAAAGGTTCAGAGGATCCAGTACGTCATTGCAAAACATGTGAGACGATATGGATAGCAAATGGGTAGGACGATGTGGATTACTAGTTAAGAGCATTCCCAACCATGCTAAGAGGCATAGCCATAGACTAGTATACTGAACTTGAAGCAGCACAGAAAGTCTCATGGCGAGCACTAAGGAGAGTATTTGAGGAAGAATTTAAACTTCTTAGGGATGACAATGAAATAGTAGCAAAGATTTACAACACGAAGCAAGGAAAGCATGAAAATGTACGAGCCTATAATCATAGACTGAAGGTGTTGTTGGTCAAACTAGAGACTCAATCGACCGACGATTTGAAGAAACGATGGTTCATTGAAGAGCTATTCCCGTCGCTAAGGAAGAAGATGAAAGTCGTACCTCCGCCATCGTACACCGAAGCATACAATCAAGCGATGGATATAGAAAGTGAAAACAAAACATCCTCCCGAGGGAAGAGGAAGACGGACGATGAGGAGAGTATAGACGACAGCATCGAGGGTGAATTGAAGAACATCAAAGTACTAAGGAAAGACATGATAAGAATGATGGAGGAACTGAAGGTCAAGAAGGAGAGTACAAAAGAAAATAAAGAATTGTGGTGCATCGACTGTAAGGGGGAAGGCCACACAAAAGCTAATTGCCCAAAAAAGCTATTCTACGATATCTGCCAAGTAATGGGACATTCCATCAAGGAATGCCCATACAACCTAAAAACAAGGAATATGCAAGTGCTATTCACACAAGGAGAATAGTCAACCCCGCCAAACACACCACCGAAACCCTAGAACAACTTCAATACATCCTCTGAAGCTTACCGGAACAACAATAACAATGAGCCAAGAAGCAAAATACAATATGACAAAGGCAGACACATGATACAATGTCGTAAGTGCAACGAATGGGGTCACTTTGCCAAGGAATGCCAGAATGGTCAAAGTTCGGGGGTCACTCTATAAGTGGTGTGGACCAGGCAATCACAAAGACACCGACTGCCCCAAGCAGAAAGGCATCAATATGATAGAGGTGGAAAATCATAATGAAGAGGTATTGGCGATCACCAGAGCACAAACAAAGAAAGCCACCCAGCCTGACCCACGTACGGAAAAGCAACGAATGAAGGAAGCCAAAGCAGAAGTGGAACAAGCGATGGCAACGGAACAAAGAACCCATCAAGAGATTCCAAATACCTCATGGCGGTCGAAGTCGGAAAAGAACATCATACAACAGGTACTACAGACCACCGTACCCATAAAAGTGACCGACCTTCTCCAGTCTATGCCACATCTAGGAATGGAAATCATGAACATAGTCAGTGATGAACAATACCAACAACAAGAAAGCCGAAGGAAGGAGATGGTAGTAGAACCTCCACCCGAGGGTGAACAAGTCATCAACCCAATGCTACTAACAGTAAACATCAAGAAGAGACTGACAATCATACAAATGGAGATTGGAGGAAAGAATTTAACATACACGATCGTCGATGGAGGATCGGGAGTCAACATACTACTTGAAGACACATGGAAAAGTCTCGAGAAACCTACACTCTGGCCACCGACGTTCCAATTGGTGGGCGCCAACCAACATGGCATCAATTCGTTGGGAACACTAATGGCACAAAAGGTGACAATTGGGACACAACCATTCTTGCTAAACTTTGTCGTCATCCCATTAGAGAAGAAAGTGTAAGATGCACTACTTGGGAGAGGATGATTGATTTCCGCCAAGACAGATCACAACTAGAAGCGGAACACACTCTTGATTGAAAGCAACTAGAGGAAGTACATCATCGATTTAAAAAACCAAGCTATGAATGAAGAATCAGCATCATTCGGATCAAAATCCGATGGGGGAGAGTCAGATGCAGATGAAGGAAGGCTATGGAGCCGAACGATGAAGGCGTACTGGAACTCGAGAGTTGCTCAGAGGACGAAACAAGTTCGTTGAATGGCCTATTTCATTTGCAAATGGAAGACTATGAAGTGTTCCACCGAGAGTGTAACATGCTACAGATAGGAGAAATCCAAGAAGAGGAGAAGGGCACATCCAACCAGACACTTCCAGTTGGAGAAATCCAGGAAGAAGAGGAGAAAGGCATGTCAAGCCAAACACTTTTGGCCGAGTATACAGAGTACAATGAGGGAGTAGCGGAACTAAATGATATTCACAAGTTTGAACATGACAAAAGAGTCAAAGTATGGGGTGACAAAATTGTGTCGAAGTCATAAAATGAGAAAATTGAAATAATGGAGTCACAAAATCAAAAAATGGAAAACTAAAGTCAAGTTAAAAATTTCAAAAAATGAAAAATTGGAAAAAAGGACAAGAAAATAAAAAATTGGAGAAAAATAAAGGAGAAGAGAAAATTAAAATAAAAGAGAAAAGTATTATAATTGGAAAAATAAAACAGGAAAAATTAAAAAAAGTAAATAGAAGGGAGGAAATATTAAAAAATTTGAAAAAAGAAAAAATATTAAAATAAAAGGTATTATTAAAGTGAAGGACATTATTAAATTAAAAAATACATTGAAGGTCGTACGGCCAAGTGAAGACTACAAGTCTCGGCAGAGGAAAAGTACGAGCATATCACATGGAGTTGGAAGACAGCCATCGTACGGAGCTGCACTACAAAGAAACTTGATTCAAGAAACAAGCACGAAATACAATCATTGATATTGCACAACTTGTAGGAAGCAAGAAGAGAAAAATAGATACCGTATGACAATTGCATAAGACTCTTGGCAAACCATACAACATATAGGAAGTCAGAAAACCACAAATAATACACCTTGTACAGAGATTAAAAGGTGAACCAAACACAGAAGGAAGAAATTGTGCGATCAAGGCAAGAAGATAGTGTATAGAAAGAATCAAAGTTATTTATTACAGACCGTATGGCAGATTCATCACAACAGGTCGTACGGAGTAACAAGTGCAAAAGCATAAGTGAAGTCACTCTAAGCACACGAAGAAGACAAGAAGAAGTCGGACGGGGAAGACAAGGAAGAGCCGTATGACAGGTCAAGAGAGGCTTCATACGAAGGTTGAGAGCAGACCGTACAATAGAGTTCCATACGCACAAGCAAGAATCAACTGAGGTTGTCATACGGGGGAGAAGGGCACATGGTGTGGAGAGGAGTAAACCGTACGGAATTCAAAAACAAGAGTGCAGTTAACAAGTGGAAAAAAGAATCGTACAACAAAGGCATAAAAGGTGCTTAGTACGGTTGAGAATTGTCATTGTACATCAAACTCATGCAGCCAGGATTCCTGACAAACTTGTATAGGAGTGTGACGGTGGCGTACGGTGCATTGGGGTCAAAGGCGTACGTGAACCAATAATACGACGTACGGAAATCAGCCCTATACAAAGAATATTGATAAGTCGTGTGCAGAGAACTAGAAAACAAATGCGGCTGAAGGAATTTGTGCAAAGGAGGCATTGGATCGTACTATCAAACACGTCGAAATCTCTAATTTCTAGTTTGGTCAACAATATTTGGGCACTACTGAAAATTCATGAAAATGATGTACACAGTGCAATTTGGTGTGGTTTCGGAAGTCTTAAATTGGCCTTGGTGACAGAGGCTCCGCCCCTCGACCCCACCTTGTACCTCGACAGAGAGCGCACTAGGGGCACCGCCCCTTGACCCTGTTAAGGGCGTTGCCCCCAGACACCCATCAAACTCATTTGAATTGCCAAATCCCAACAGCCTCACAGTCAAAAGTATCACAACCAGCACATCCAGAAGAGTCGGGAGAGAAGTCCAGTGATGAATCCAACAAAGCATACATTGAGATCAGTGAGCCAGATGCCTATGACCCTAGCGATATAGTCTAGAGGTACCTGAGTGAACTAGGGGAGATGGCAAGAGCTATGTATGAATTCAATACAATTGGACAACAACTAGACATAGGACATGACCCCTTGATAATACATGAGGTCGAGAGGATCTTGGCGTTTATGCAATTGGAATGCGAAGGTGAATTGTTTGAGTGTTGTATCTCGCATGGGTGGCCAGGAGTAGAGACAACCGAGACTACCAGATGAGAGTTGGTAGAGTGAGATGTGCAATTGGGTGAGAAGGAGAGACTACTAGCAGAACGAGATACATAGTTGGTCGAGGCAGAGAGACTCCTAGCTGAGAAGGAGGGCCAACTGCAAGCGAAGGATAAGGAGTTGGAGGGAAGGATTCAGGAGCTTGAGGGGGCGAAGACCAAACTTTCTGAGGCAATACAGATGGTGAAGACAGCACGTGAGAGGCAAATGACGACCAACCAAAAGCTTCAATGTCTGCAAAAGCAGTAGCCAGTGACATCGTTTGTACACCCAGGGGCGCCTTCTCACCCTCCCTCTTCTTGATTTCCCTTTCTATAATCCTCGTTTTTATTTTCGTCATCTAGAAGACGACTACTTTTGTGGGGGGGATGATGTAGTCAACCATAGTTGGTCATAGTTGATCATAGTCAGTTGTAGTCGGCCATATTATAAATAAATAAGTAATAGTAGGCCAAACAAATAATATATGAAATAAATAATACTTGAGCATAGTTTAGATTATTATGAGTTGTCATCGAGAACTAATCCCAATAGTTGGGTAGTTGTATGAATTGTTGTTGAGGGTTGTTATCTCAACCAACATCAACCAGTTATATAATTGATCATTTCATTTGTAGTTGGGACCCGACATTATGCTACATTGTGCTACATCTTGATGTTATGATAGTACGGATGATTGTACTCTAGTTCTATTGCATTAATAAATGAAGTAAAACAGCTATAGTCCAAAGAAGGGTTACAGAAGAATATAAAAGCATATGAATATAATCTGCTACGGAAATGCATATTATCGGGACCCCTATTGAAGACCATTGCTATTAATAATCTTGCTTCATTGCAGGAATATATTTACAAGGCGACTATTGTATAATCCTGGTTGATTTATATTATCATCTCTGGTGGTCGTATCATCTTTAGCTATTAAGCGCATATCCCTATTTCAGAAAAGATGTCATCTGTGATTGGATTGTTCGAAGACCTTGGGAGGCCGACATCCTTGTTGTCGGCAACTTCAGAAGATATCGATATTTGTAAAGATTGATTTAATTATTCCAGTTTCCGCTAATTGTTTCTATCATTGCCATCAAGTGCACAAATTCATACTATTGGGTCACATATTTGACCACTACTTACTGGGAGGTTTTGACCATCTGGCGTGGAGATTTATTCCCTCATATCTGACGAATATCGTCAGTCTGCTATCATGAGACTCCCACATTATTGCAACCTCTAGGCAAGGCGATTCTTATTTGATATGAGCGATGACATTAGTGGGTTGAATATTCAACAAGGAAGTCAAATGAATCAAAGAGAGTGCATTATCGGGCTAACTCCTATTATTGCCAACTTCTCTTTGCTACTGCATCATATTAATTCCTATTGCAATAACTATACTGGTGGTCGATATCTATGCTTGCTCTATTGCATATCGATTGGCAAATAATTGCTATCAGTTATATCATACTAAGGAGCAGGGGTCTAATATGATTGGAGGTGCTGCTGTATGGCTGTTGCCAGGCCCTGTAGCTAGCTGCCAAAGCCAATTCATCTATTAATTACGAGGTGATTACGAGATGAAGGGGCAGTGCTAGTATTATAAATGCAGTAATCTGATTTAAGGAATGGTTTATGTTTTGTTTAGAAAGGTGGCAACTGAAAGGATGAATCCCTTTATTGTGAAGTGGTGTCTCTTTTCATAGAGACATAGGATATAAATTACATAAGGAACATGAGGAAGGCATCGAACATTTGTTGCAAATATATATGTCTTTAATAGCAGATCTAAGGTGCTCCTAAGGAGCATATGATCATCTAGCTATGGGCTGCATGAATAATCAGTAATATTCAGCAATAGCACCCTCCACAAATCGCATGGATAAGGGATCTTAATCAGAAACAGCGATACAGTTAAAGCATCATATCATTACACCAATCATTCTCTTAACCAGCACTTGCATGTTCTTGAAAGACCAAATCTGAAACAGCAGTCATTTTGATGCTATAATCTATGATATATTCCATCGCATGATTTTAGAGTAATCAATTAAGAAACAGATTGTTTCTCTTTGTCAAATCGTCATTCTTGAACTAATTATCAGTTCAGGTTTCATTTTTAGAATTTGCCCCAGAACATTGGTATTATTGTTGCTATCATAATATCCATTCATATATATATATATCAGACTATCATATTCAATAGTTAGAGTTGCTCTTTTGGCGAAATTCAATATCCTAACCTATAAAGATAAAAGCAAAATTTATAGTGATTCAACAAGGGACATTACACACTCGACATGGACAAGTCTTTCACTAAGTTGCAGATGATCTATGATGCTAAAATGAAACCCAATATCATGACCTTTAATCACTTCATGAGGGCACATTTTAGATTGCGGAAATACGAGATTGTAATAAGGCTTTCTAGGGAAATGATGAAGAAGCACTATGGGCTGATCTGCCAACATGTGCTGCCATAATTGAGGGTTTTGTGAGAACGGGGCAATGGACCAAGCCATGGAGCTATAGATGGAAATGAGGAAGAGAGGTTCCATTTTTAGTGCACCAGTTCTAACTTAATTAGGGGTTTTCTTGTCATTGGCAGAGTTCAAGAGGCCCTTCATGTTTTTGAGTTTGTACCCAACAAGGTCAAATAGACCGCAATGTTGTCATAAAAGGCTATTGCCCTATAATTCAGTCCCAGAAATGTCTCACATTGGAAAAGTGATCTCATAACAATAAATAATAATGATGAAAATAATGGTGAGAATGTTGTGTTACATCTCCATTTGTTTGATATGTCTATGTCAATAATACCATCATTTTCCTATAGGCACAAACATTTGCACCTCCTAAAAGTACAAGTGCTAGTACTTTTCATGGGCCCTAAATGTCTAGAGGACATCAGCATCAACATACTGCTATGTTAGGAAACAATTTTTAATTTTTACCCCTAAACATTAAGATATTTTATAGAACCTCTTCAATCGCAATTAGACAAAGGCAAGTGTAGGCAGAGTTGAAATGACTTGTGCCAAGAGGGGAAGTGAAATTAAATTTTGATGGATCCTCTAGAAGTAATCCAAGCCTAGAAAGAGCAAGTTATGTTTTATGTAACAACAAAGGTGACTTTGTGCCAGGAGGTTATATTTTCCAAGGAGAGCAAACAAATAACTTTGTGGGATGGGAAGCCTTGTTGGTTGGTTTGGAAGCCAATTATGAGCAGGGTATGGAGAGGTGGAAGTATAAGGGGACTCTCAGATTGTTGTCAATGCGGTAAAGAAAGGTCAATGTCCTCATTAGAAATTGAAAGCTATCTTAGAAGAAGTTCTAGTATGGAAATCAAAATTTCTTTCTCTTCACATCTCTCACTGCTATAGGTCACAAAACATAGCTACTGACGTATGGCTAATCAAGGGGTAAAGCAAAAGGAATTCTCTATGACTGAAAGTAAGGACATGTTATATTGGGATAACATCCCAAATTATTGATATGGAGCAGCCACTCTAGGTTGATTTTAATGTGATGGCAAGTCATTATGAGGGAGTAAGGTTTGTAAATAGAGAGGAGAATTTGTACTGACAATGTAAGCAACTCACAAACTTTAGCACTTGGTAGGGTCTTCAACAGCTCCCTTGGAATTAATAAATTGTGGCATCATGCAAGGACATGCCATCCTGAGGGATGTAATTCTCCTATGTGTTACTAACTTTTTTGAGTTGGCCAAGGAAGTTGGAATGGGGCTATTCTTGTTGGTCTATGTGGGCTTCCTTCTATCAATGGCAAGGGGCAAACCGTATAGGGATTTGTTATGACAAGGCTCTGTTTCAGACCATTGTTTAAGGAGGATATTCAACCATGAAGATGGGGCCAACTTATGGTTTAGTGAAGGGAATATTAGGAGATGAAGGTTTAACAAATAATGGCCATTTCCAATCAAGGGCTATGATCTAGAGGATTTCTAGCATAAGCTGAAAAGATTATGGAGAATGAGGTAATATAGAATAATAGAGTTGCTGGTTCTGGTCAAAGGGATTCAGCTGAAGAAAAAGAGATGTTCAAAGGTGAGCCAACGTATGTGTCTAGGAAGAGGAGGCATCGATCTCCCAGTGTCATAATGGAAGTGTCAATATGTCAATTGCAAGATGAGGTTCATGAACTTTGGGTGAATAACAAAATTATGGAAGAATTCTGTAAGATTTGAGCATGGTTATACAACATATGGTGATCTCTTTCCATAATGGCACGTTAGAGCTGAAAAGCAGTTTCACAGTGCCACATCTTGAGAATGGGTTGCTGACACAGGTAGTGAAGAGAACAGAGGTGACAAAAGGGCTCAAGATTCATGGTGTGTTGACTGCAGCTGTTGCTTTTGTGCCTATGATGCAGGTAACCCCAGTTTTAGGAAATGGGGTCTCTAACCATGTCTCAGAAAGATGGAAGACAGCTCCTCTAGGTAGATGCAATTCCCATGGACATATGTAATTTTGCATGGTCTAGGACAGGTGGTATGGTATCTTGCTGCGTGTAGT
>VDFB02193091.1:0-20214 GCA_007258455.2 Sequoia sempervirens
TAAATAAAGGTGTTTTGTGGAGAGGGGACAATGGAAAGAGAAATAACTAAGTTTTAATCTATCAATACAACTAAGTTTCCCTTAGTTCACCATCTCTTTAGTTGGTCCAAGTGAACTAGTGATGAGTATAAGAATATTTTTTGTCTAAAATGGGATCTAAACCCCTCATGGTATTTCTAGTTAGGATGTAGGAATTCAATTATTTTTTAGAGAATTTATGAGAACTAAACCAACTTGTAGCTTGGTTTTTTCCACCATATCATATTCACCTCCTTGTAGCCATTTAGTCATAGGGAGGGCATAAAAATCCATTCCCACAATTTAACTTGAGATGATGAGTCATTAGGCATATTACAATAAAGAAAAAATGAATAGGTAAATTCCTTGCATTAGTAGTAATCACTAAGCACAATTGTTGTTGGGATTCACTCCTCAATAGATGATAAACTTAGCCAAGTATTGGGAAAGGTGGGTCAACCTTGCATCCTAATATTTTGATTTATTATTTTGTTCTCATATTAGGAAATGAGGCATCTCACTTTGTGTTGGTAGTTATTTTTCATTTGTTGAATGCTTCAAGGGAGGTGTCTAAGATGTTCTAAATTCATATAATATTATTATAGCTTTATAAGATGAAACCCTATATTATTGTTGAAGATCGTGGCAGCTTCAGACAAATACCTTCCAGCCCAGTACGCATGAAGATAATAATTAAATATAGCCGTTGTCTATTTAATTTTTATATGCGTCTTAATGAAGAGTCATTCCCTTTGATAAAAGATGCATTTAATAAAGAGGCACGACTTTGAGGTGGCCGACTTATTAAAATTAGTAAAAGATATAATTCTTTTGAGGCTGACCTGATATGATTTGGAGTGACACGCCTCTTCATATTGTATATATATATTCATTTGATTATTTCATTGTGACTCATTCATTAGCATTCAGTTCATATCACATACATGTGAGTTCAGTCCAAGTACAAAAGGCAAAGTTATTGATTCAGATTGATTATTGTCTTGAGTGTGTGTTCTTCAAGGTGGAGCAATATCTCTTGTGACTATATCTTGTATCAGCGAAATATTGTTTTGTGTTGGCTGTGTTGCATTCTTAGTTGATGCTCATATTCGGCCTTTAGATTGGCCTATTGTAAAAGGACACTCTCCTTATTGAGATTCAATATATAAGTGTTATTTTGTGGCTGGGTTTTTCTCCCTCAAGAGGAGGGTTTTCCCAAGGTATCTGCTGTGTTATTGTGTCTGATTTGAATTAATTTTTGTGCATATAATATGATCAAATTAAAACTTACAATTATGACATATTCTTATGACATTTAAGAGCATGACTATAGAATATTTACAGTAAAGTATTGACTGGTCAACATTATGAAAAATCATAAGAAATATTTTAAGAAATAACAACTGTGTCAAGGAAAAAGATGTGGACATTTACAAGAACTTTTTTTTTAAAGCAAAAGTGGGAGACCACTTATAATTTTATTTATATATAATATTTTAGATATAGCTAGTTTAGGCGGACATACTGGTGGAAAAGAACCAACAAGAAAACCCCCAGTTGCAGTCCGAGTAACAAATTTTACAAAATATCAAAAAGACCAGTGAGGTCCTAGTACAAATGACCAATTGTCTAATTACATGTTACAAAAGCACATTGGTTGAATACATCAGTACAAAATCATCAATCTCCTCCATGGAAATGGCAGATCTGTATCTGTTTAGAACTTGGTAGAGATGCATGAAGAAGTGTCACGCATTGTGGATAATAGCATGCCTTGGAATATGTGAACATAGGTATCTTCTTATGAAACAAAACCTTCTTTGAATAATTAACATTAGAAATTAATATAGTTTGGCGAGCATATTGTATAATCACATTAGAAACCAACAATGGAAGATTGAGAGTCTCAACTAAGAATTCCACCAAGTATAGATAACATTCATACTATAAGCAAACAACAAAAGACCAAATTTCATAAATAAAGTTCATGTGTTATATATCATGCCTTTGAGGGGTCCACAAGTACCATGAGCCTTTTGAAATCCTTCTCCATCTAAATGCATCCATTCCAAGACCATTGGGAGGTGGGTATACAATATGAACCAAGTATTAATTTCTAATGTTAATTATTGAAAGAAGATGAAGGTCCTTATTTACCCTTAAATGACATTTAAATTGGATATTTTAATGTTCAATATAATGAAATGTTTAAAAAATGAAAGTGACAATAATATTGAAAATAAAAATGTTGAACATGAATGTGAAAATATTGTAAAATTTGATGGAACACCTATTGATAAGAGTAGCATCATAGAAGAAGAACAAGAAGAAGAAATACATCAACAATTTCTTGACTAATGTGGATATGAACCCTATGACATTGGAATTGCACTCAATAATCAACTTGTTGATAACAATGATTAAATTGATAGCTCACATGAACCAATGAAACTCAATGTGTCTCCAAATTACATAAGAAGAGAACCTTTGTGAAGAAGAAAAAGAAATTCAAAATCCACCTTTTTGTAATGAGTTTGTTAAAATTTAAAAACATTCAAGAACCCCAAAATGGTTTGAAATTGATGATAATAATAGAAATTCTTGAAGGCGAGAGGTCATCACAAACCATTCGATTGTGGGCTTCAAAAAATTTCAATGAATGGTTTTCCAATAAGATGTATTAACCAAAATATTCCAAATTTTTATACAATTACTAAAGATGTACAAAATGAGACCTTTACTAAATAAATTTCAAAGATTCATGTAAACAAAAAGTTTGATCGAAATAATATTGTTGTTAAAGTTTTTTTAATGCATTCAATTCTATTGTAAATAATAGTAAGGAAAAAGATAAAAGAGTTGCTCATAGAGTAATAACATCATTAGTAAGAAATTAAAAAATTAAAAAGGCTCAATTATTAAGGTAAACTTGTCTTGAATTAAGCCTAAATCGTAAAACATTATCAAAAGTACTATCAATAAGATCATGATTAGAAAGTCCTATTGAAAATCATGCTTGGGCTTTTAGTAGTAGGCTTCCATGAGTCGATAAGAAGCTAATTAATAGCACAAAGGATGAAATTCAACAATTTTGGCACTCTAACTCTAGATTTACATATGAGGTTGGAAACAAGGGTGAAACCAAAATAGTGGTTTACAATTGAAGTGAGGAAGGAAAACTCACAAAAAACGAATGCATGGCAAAAAACTTGATTTTAGGGGTTCATACTAACCTATTGGTTCAACCGAACCAATTAGGGGTTCGGTAGAACCTAGGTTCGGCCGAACCCTCTTAATACTTTCCCACCAAAAAATCCATTGAAACCCCTTATATAAAGGGGGTTCGTTCGAACCCCCTTTATTCCTCATCCCCCCTGAGATAAAAAAAAAACTTGAATTCTGGCACTTCGGAGCTAAGTTTGAGGATGAAAATGGAGGAATATTCACAAACCCAACTAGAATCAGGTAGTCCTCAGAACAAGCTATCCAACGAATATAATTTTAATATGTTTTGGTTTTATTATGTATTTGATATTTTAGTTTTATTAAACATAGGTTTTTCATCGAAAATGAAGGTCTCTATTCTGTACATGTGGAAAAATAGCAGATTATCAAAAAAATAAAAATAAAAATGAGTGCACCAGATATTGAAGTCCTTGATCAATAAATTTTTCACCCCGATTTTTGATATATAAAAAAAGTTATATATGTTATCACGGTCCACTTTGCTAATAATGCGAATTTTAATTGGTTTGACTTTGAAATAGATTTAAAAGCAAATATTCAATAAAACTATCCTAACCAAGTGGAAGCGCTAGATATCGAGGAGTTACAAATCTAAATTGAAAATTAGAATTTATCCTTCATGGAAAAAAGTTATCTTGCGTTATCTTGATTATTAGAGCACTTTTAAAAATGCTATTTTTTTGAAAAAATCCAATTTTAAATTGGGAGATGGAAAGAGAGGTGAATCTGATTTCAAAAGTTACGAGAAAAATATTTTGAGAATCTATAGAACAAAATGTGACGAGACTCTAGTTTGCATCATCTTCAAATTCTTCACGGTTTTAGCAGCTATAGGTGCGAGATGTGAAGATTTGGATTAAAAAAATGTTTAAATGTCCGGTTGTGGCCAAAATTGTAAACCACTATTAGTGGGATCACCCACAACATTTTTATACTCTACCTGGTATGATTGATTACATTATCGCGTCGCGAAGAGTTTATGGTAAATACATCGTATTAGGGTTGAAATGGGTTAAATATTATTTTTCTTAAAAAATCACTTTTATATAAATGTAGGTGTTTTGGAGAACAAAGCTATAGTATGAATAAGTGATTGACATCGATGGCTATAAATTTCAAGGTGGGGACATTCAATATAATTCATAAGGTGTTATAATATTAAATTCTTTCATTGTTTAGTTAGTTTTAATCAATGTTGTATGATTTATTAAACATTTTTTTAATATTTAAATGTAGGTGTTTTGGGGAGTAGTAGTGATAGATCTAGCTCATTGAGAAAGGATATAGGTAGAGAGGAGGAGTGACCTTGACAAGGATTGAGACATGGATCACCTCAGGGTGGTAGATATGAGTGGAACATATCCATAGAGAAGGATAGGCTAAGAGGATAGATATAGGAGACAAATACCTTAGGGGCACCTTTTTAGCTGTGTGTATGCTCTGCAGAGTGGATTTACTCATGAGTGCTTTGATGTATTTGAAGACACATTTGTATGAGAACATAGATAATATGATATGGGAACTATTAGTTGTGTTGATGATGGGTGTGATATTTTATGTGTATGTTGATGGTGTGCATGATATATAGTTATATTTCTTGTATTTGGATGCTCATAGGTATGGATGTTCATGAATCTTATGTGTATGTCTAATGGTGGCATGTGGAAGGATAAATATGGCTATTGAAAACTTTACCATTATCTTGACAACTAATTATGGCTATATGATTATCTTATTGTAATGAACCTAAGTTAATTCGATAGATATTAGTGAAGTTGAATTAGGAAGCATGGATTGTGCTTTATTATACACATTTTACGTTTAAAAATATGGGTCTAATTTTTGCGATATTGAAAGTCAGTTAAATTTCTTCAATAGTATATCCAAGGTATAGGGATATATTAGTGGTAGGAGTAGTGTAGGATAAAAAGGAGAATGTATAAAGAGGGGAAGGTCTAGAAAGGTAATGACATGGTAATGGAAGGAGAAGTTACACTATAAGGTTAGATTTTCATAGGATAAGGAGGAATGGTATGAAGAACATATCTGTATAAGATAGTGCTAGTAGTAACAATGGTGTGAACATATATAAAAGGATGGGAGATAAGAAAAATACTAGTGGAGAGAAAGGTGGTAGGACATGGGTGGTGGATCCTATGGAAGTGGTAACTATAGTATGATAGGAGGAGTCATTATAAGAGGATGAAGGGTAGATGGATGCATAGAGGGTACAAAATTATTAAAATCCATTAGAGTGGTAATATTATGAATAGTATTAATTCCCTAAGGATAGCCACCTAATACATTATATAAATTACTAGCCAATGAGTGAGGATATTTAGGGTGGAGAGGTGCATCAATACGTAATTATCAATTTAGGAAAATATCTTGTTTAGCAACATATGTATCTAAATCATAGTCTTGATCATTATTTTTCATCTTCTTTAATGTGGCTCTTTATATGGTTGTCATTAGCTATTATATCAAAAAATGATTCAATCGTCATTTTATTTGCTAGCCATATTAGAGTTAAGATGAAAACTCCATAAAACAAGATTTTAAAGGATATTAATTTAACTAGATAAAAGATCAAGGAAAACATTCTCAAACATGCAATATACCCCAATTGCTTAGACAATGCATATTTCCTAATAATGTGTGCAACTAAAAACTAATAACATGTAATGAATGGATGTAGGTGATAATAATTAAATAATCCTAATTGAACTAGGGTTGTCCCTTTTATATATTTAAGAAGTTGTAAGAGCATTGTATGAAATTGTAAGATGGGAATTACTTATGAAATGTTATATGACACATAAGAGAATAAAAAAGGGGGGTTACACTAGAATATTGATTAGAATTATGAAAATCATCAAGATCATCTTAAATAATGGGTTTGAATATGTCAAAAATGGAGTGTCGGTTATGAGGAGGAGGATTTGAATTTTTTTGACAAGATGTAAAGCATTTGCTAAATACATCCTATAAACCAAGTCAAGGAATATGGTGTTGGAATTTGTGCCAAATTTGGTGCCATTTTTAGGTCATTATTTTGGCTCATGGTTTTGGTAAACCACACTTGGTTTATGGTTTAAATTTTTCCTATTTATGGGTGCTTGAGATGGAGAAAGCATAATGATTTTGTAGGTATCATCATGCTACTAGAAATTACTCCATATTCACATGTTGATGATACTACTATAAGGGTATGCACATGAATATTTTATTGTAAATGATATTATTATCAAATAATATAATTGGTTCATGTTTTTGGTTGTGGGATTTTTCTTCCAAGAGGATTTTCCCATGTACATAATTATGTTATAAATTTATAATTTATACATTTTTCTTGTAACTAAAATTAAATCTATTTTGCATATTTATCTCTTGATAGGTTAATATGGGAAGTGTTTCCACACCTCAAATTCCTTTTAAAATACTATCCAAGTCTTAATCAGTTTACATCCTCTATCTTATTGTGCAATACCTACCTACCACCAAAAATGTGTAGAGATGGACATTTTTAATGTTACAAATGATATCTTCCTAGTGAGATAGAGTCTATTGGAAAATATGTATGATTTGAGTTGTCAAATCTACTTGTCCATATTGTTAAGGGAACTATATGCATGTTGCATCTAATGGTACCAACAAATCTACCCACATTCAAATGATACAACTTGTGGTTCTATTTGAACTTCATAACTTTATATTGTTTGTTTCCATATGCTATTAAGTTCTTATATATGTTTCACTTGGTCTTTCCATTTAGGAGCAAGGTAGATTTTTTATTTTATAGGCTATCCATAGCTTTGATTGCTGAAATGGGAAGGCATATTTCATTTACACATAGGACATAAAAATTTAAGCATCTAATATATATATATATATATATATATATATATATATAAGAGTAAAACAAAATTATTTCAAAATTTGAATTAGAATAAATGATCATAAAGAGAGGTAAATTCAACTTGCTAATTTGAATTTAAATTTTAAGTTAAGGGGTAATTTATTATACATTTCATTCAAACAATCTAGTTTCTTTCCTCTAAGTTTATTCTTCGATTCATACATTTAGTTCACCAACCATTTTTGGAGTAATGTCATAAGACTCAAAGGAAAAATATGAAGAATTTTATCCAAGTTTCCATTGTATGCACCCTAGAAACTTTATATCATGAACTATTTGATATAATTTCTCAAATAAATTTGTTAATGAACTGTTTGATATAACGCCTCAAATAAATTTCCAATAGTGTTTTTGACAGAGTATGATAGAAGTAGTGTTTTTGATATAATGCCTCAAATAAATTTGTTAATGAACTATTCGATATAGGGTGCATATAATGGAAACACTATTTCTATCATACTCCATCAAAAATTACCATGAACTGTTTGATATAATGCCTCAAATAAATTTGTTAATGAATTGTTTGATATAGGGTGCATACAATGCAAACACTATTTCTATCATACTCCATCAAAAATTACCATGAACTGTTTGATATAATGACTCAAATAAATTTTTTAATGAACTGTTTGATATAATGCCTCAAATAAATTGGAGGTGCCTTGGTAAAATGTATGCAAAATGTGTAAGCAAAATAGTGTATGTTGAAAACGCTTTAAAAACTTTCAAACAAATGTAGTTTGAATTCAACAAATTTGAAAAATTTTGCATTTAGGATTTCAAAATTTAACAAACAAATGCATTTTGAACTCTACAAAATTTGAATTTCACATACCTGGTGCTCGGCATGCAAGTTGGGTTGATGAACTTTGGAGAGATGAAGTTGAGTTTGCGTTCATCGGAGAGATGAACTCAGTTTGCTCACCGTTTGCAGATCACAGTCTCGGTTCGCCGCACACACCAGGGAAAGCAACTGGTAAAAAGAAAGTGAAAATGACAGTCAAAAATGACAATGTTTTTGTTTTTTTGTCTTATTTAAGGGGGTTCGGTCGAACCCATGTTCGACCGAACCCCTTTAAATAAGATTATTTTTATTTAGGGTTTGTGGGTTCGGTCGAACCAATGGTTTGACCAAACATATGTGCTCGGTCGAACCTATAATGAGGTTCGGCCGAACCATTGAGTTCGACCGAACCCATTGAGTTTGGGGAAAAGGAAAAAAATGAAATTTCCTTCCTCATATAATATGTAAACCACTATTGTGGTTTGACTCTTAAGTGATAATTATGGAGATTAGAAAAGTGCAATTAGATAGAAATGGGTCCCGGCTAGAGGCCATGTTAGGTACCCATGTACAATGCATTCTCTCACAAAGTGGAGTAAAGGAGAAAACCTAGTGGGAAAAAAATTATCTCCAAAAAGAGAATTAGAAGGAATTAAGACCTAAAAATATGTCCCTTTATGATAGGAACAAGATGATGAACTCTTGAATCATGTAGAAGTTGTACACTCTGTTGATGATGAATTGATGTTGTTGGTATCAATGAATCTCCAAGTAATGTAGATCAATATGTGATATACAAAACACTACATGAGTGAACATATGAACACTACTCAACTAGTGTACACAAAGTCAATCAAACTCTGTGAAGTCGATAATACAAATAATACTGTGATTAGGAGTTTTAGAATCTCAAAATTTGATCCACTAAATTAATCCCCCATTCGAGAGACAAAAATAGAAGGTTCATGAGGCCTTCCAAAAATAAGATTATTCTACTACTTCTTTGAAAGAAGCATAACACATTATAGTCCCCCCTTAATGCTAAGAGAATATGAGCAAAAAACTAAGAGTGAGAGTGTGTAAGGAATGTAGGGATGTACAAGGTGTGCTCCAAGACACACTCACATGAGGTGAGAATCACAAGAATCCATGGCATAGCCCCCCATTACACTTTACAATTCAGTGTATGTACACTAATTTTCTAGATTCTCTCTATATGAAACACACATTCAATTTTGTGGTGCTTTATATGAATACGTTTACAATCATTTTTTTCTATTTGAGTTCTAAAAGTTTATTGTCATGAGGTTGATTGAGAAGAAAATATTAAGTTATGTCTTGCAATAAATAAAAATATATTGACAAATTAAATAAGAAAATATTCACTTACTAGTCATTGAGATAACACACCTTGAAGTTTTCTTTGAAATAGAAGTCATTTGTCTAAAAAAAATCACTGAAACTACTCAACAAGTCATTAGTACCTTATGAATAAATATGAACACTGATAGTATCATGACCATACCTTAACTAACCATTGTTTCCGCTCATTAGGAAATTCTTCCTATTGAAGAGGGGAGCCCTCCATACTCTCTACCCTTGCATTTATTTTTTCTACATGAGTGGGAGTGATCCACCAACTATATAGAAAATATGAAAATTACATGTGCATAATAATTTATGCATAATTGTGGTGAATAATTTTTGTATATTTGTGGTCAATCACATTTGGCTCAAATACAATTTTAGCCTCCACAATGTTGTAAAATAGGGAGTATGTGTCCCCTAAGTGATGGAGTTTTAGTGGTGTGTGTTAAGGTTCCCTCCTCTTGAAAAACCCTATGAGAATGTATTTTAGGATGGTGTGTAAATGTGTTGCAGGGAAAAATGATATGAAAATGTCACTTGATATGTAAACATGAAGATCAATGGAGAAGTTTAAAGGATATATCTTCAACCAAGAGGAAAGGGGAAGAAAAAAATTGTAACTAATATTTTTAGGAGGCAAAGGATGGGTAATTTTGTTAAGAATGGGAGGGAAATGGAGATAAGAAGACTGATAAAGATTAAATGATGTATATATGGATGAAGGATTTCAATTGATAATGGTCAGTATGAGGCCAATGATGATATGCAAGACACACCTAGAAAGAATGAAAGGAAAACCTAAGGGTAAAAGTACAGAGTTGTGTCACACTTTTAGCCAACTTATTAGCACAACTGAATTTACGTATTTCTAACTAAAAATCAATTTTGGTCAAACATATGGTCTAGTAAGATTCATTCTAGCTAAGTTAGATACTTCCACAAATTTTTCAACTAAAATTGTTGGCTAAATATATATAGAGCACCACTTTGAATTCAATTTACCAAAAAAATAAAATTATTTGAAATGGCGGAAGGTGTGAATGGACCTAGGGTTCGCATGAACGGTTTGTAGAAAGATGGAAAGACTAACGGTGACTAGGGTCTATAGAAAGATGCTACAAACGGTGGTCAGGGCATTTGCTCTACTTTGATGGCTGAGGATCGAGTCCCTTGTGCGACGGGTTCAGGGGAAAGGATAAAGGGAGGCTTAGTGGTGAAAGCTAAAATGTTGACTGTAGGATTCAAGCATGGCAAAGTGCAGGTAGGTGGGTTTATCCCTGTTACAAATGCTATTACAGTGAAGCTGAAGGATGAGACAATAGACACAATAGAAGAGAATGCTGTTGATCTCTTTGTTCGAGGTGTGATCTGTTGGTTTAGGGGTTTTTGGCCAAGCCTCCCTCAGTTGCATTCCTATATCACCAAAGAATGGGAGCCTCTGATTTCTGGTAAGGTTCATATTTACCCTATGGCTAAAGGGTTTTTTGTAGCTAAGTTTGACAAAGCTCAGGACAAAAATATAATCTTATGTGATATTTTTTTAACTGGGAGGACAAATACCTGTTGATGATTGAGCCTTGGCATTCAGATTTCAACCTTGCTTCTGAAACTTTTAACAAGATCCCAATTTGGGTTCGGTTGCCTAATCTTCCCCTCCACCTTTGGAATGACTGCCTTTTGGACAAGGTGGGTGAAGCCCTTGGTGATTTTTTGCTAGTAGATGATGAATCTTTTGACATTCTTCACTCCATCTTTGCCCGTATACTGGTTGAAATGGATGTTTCAAAAGGGTTGCTTGCTGAGGTTTCATTAAATTCTTCTAAGGGTTCTTGGGTCTAATCTTTGGATTATGAAGGGATTCCCTTCTGATGTAGAAGATGTTTTAAAACATGACATGTTGCTGCTCATTGTGGATTTGAGAAAAAAGCTAAGATGACTACTTGGTGGATAGGCGCTTATCAACAACATTATACGGTTGAGAAGAATTCTGATCAAAATAGGAGCTTTTTTGAGGTGGTTGCTTCAAAATCTCAGGGTCTTGGGGCATCCCCTCTAGATGTCTTAAATGGTGGGGAAGCTATGGCTTCCCCTATTGAGCTAGTGACCAAGTCTCGACCTGCCATTTCTGATGATAGCACTACGACTTCCCTTTTTGGCTGTATTTCAGTTAAGTCTGTGTCAGAGCAAAGGAATAATGGTGATACCTCTAAGTCTTTGGATGCAGGCTTTCATCCTCAAGATAATCGTGAGTTGGCTTGGATTGATAAGGCAACGCAAGTGGAATAAGGCTGGATTATTGTTAAGGGCAAGAAAGTTAAACACTCTGGGCCTTCTTTTGACATGACTCTTCGCTCCCACAAGAGTGGTTCTAAATGTAATTCATGATGGGTCTTGTTTGGGTGTTGGTTTTTGGCTGGCTGCGGGATGTCCTTTTTGCAGCCTTGTCTTTGATTGTAAAGGGTTTCAGGTTCGTTCAAAATCTATTTTTTCTTGTATCAAAAATATTTTAAAAAAAATATAAAAATACCCTTTTGTAGATCCATAAGTGTAGTTTTCAAAAATATATTTATTTTAATAATTTACTTATTATTTATATTTTACATTTTATTTTTACTAAAAGTAGGTTATCAACACAAAATATTAGGTTGATTAGCATTCCAAGGAAAAACACTAAAATTTATTAAAAATAAAAAATAAAAATGATGCACTAGATAAAATAATCTATTTCAATATGGTATAATTTTTTTTCCATTTTAGATAAATATTTAATATGAAAGTTAATGTTCGATGGAAACAATTGTTTTTTGATTCACACACATTTTAATATTTATTTAAAAATATATATTTATCAAAATTGGAAAAAACTATATCTATGCACTAAATTTTCAAGTTATAAATACACCAAAAAATTGAAAGAAAAAAAAAATTTACTATAAAAAGTTTGTTGTTTCATGCGACTTCATTTTTTAGCATTTTATTAGCAACTAAATTATAGTGTTAATTTATTAAAAACTAGTTTAAAATAATTTTTAATATATATATTTTTTAAATACAAACATAAAATATACTAAAAAATACATATTTTACTAATTTACATCATTTCAAAATTCGAAACTTATATACCACTTTTTAGTAATTCAAGTTTAAAAGTTGGATTGGTGTTGGTCGTTTTTTTTATAAAGTGTGACACAACTTTGTGCTTTTACCCCTAAACTTTTTTGGCAAGGATAGAATAGTGGAAGAGTGCTATTAGAAGCAATAGTGGATTAGAACCTTCAAAAACGAGTATGGGAGAGAATTTATATAGTTGGATATTTTTTTTGTGTCGTTGAAATAATTATTAAAAATTGTTGGACATTTATTTTAGTTTAATCTAAATACTAGGAGTTCCTCTTAGTGTTCATGATAATAATTGTGAAAATAAAATAAAATCAATATGAAAAGTGAAGTTAACAAATTTGTTTAAACTAAATGATTAAAAAATATATTTTACAATCACACTTAACAACTTGAACAATATAATAGAAATAGTCAAATCTCACTAACATAAGAGTATTTATAGGTTTATGATTTTTTTTTTTTTTTAAAAATTTGAATACTTTATACACTTAATTATACTTAAACCTTTATCTTAATTTTACTCATAAAGCTTTAAAATTGAAACATGCATCTTTCTTTAAGAAAGATAAAATTAAAATTTGAATCAAAACTAAACCTAGTTTACATATTTTAACATTAAAAAACTATCTACTAAATTTTAAATATTATTTAGAACATTGAAAAAAATTATATATTATTTAAAACACTTAAATTTTTTAAAATCTCTATCCAAAAATCCCACCAAAAAAATTTAGAGGTTTAAATAAAAAAATCAAAACGTTAAGATGCAAAAGGAAAACAGAAACTAGACATTATAAAAATTAAAAAATAAACTGTCTTTATGTATTAAGAACTTTGATATTCTAAGTCTCTCAATGTGTTGTGAAATTCGGTATGATAGGACCAAAAGGTAGGGAGGTATAGATAAATAAGAAGGTTATTCGAGTCGAGCATGGCTGTGCACTTTCTCACGCACGAAATCGACTCCACAAAGCTTTTGGAAAGAATGGGAACAAGAATGTCACTGCTATCAATTGCCTCTCTAATGTCACAACTTTCGTCATCCTCGTTGCCTGTGTATATACGGAGTGACCTTTGCAGGTATTTGCACTTATACTCCATCAATGTTTCCCCTGCATCTGCTGTGTGGCAAAGAAAGAAGACATTAAACTTCTTCTCAACCAATCTGGCACTTCTGCAAAATTTAAAATCATATTGGTCACTACCTTATGACGAGACAAAATTTCAAACAATTCAATAGAAATAAATCTTCTTTCAAAGTTCTTAAATAAAGTCCCTGTACACCAAATTAAATGCACCTACAAATCATCTTTTACCTGTTTAACTCCCTAAGCTGGGCCAACTTGACAACCCCATCGTGAAAGCTTTCTACGTCTGTCGAATCTGGATAGCAACCTGAAAACCAGCACATACCAAGGTTTTGTAACTTGCCCACCACGTAAGGAATGTTCTGTAAACCCGACCAAGCCATGTACAAAATTTGGAGTTGTGCCAAGTCACCTATAGTGCTGGGAAGGCTGCTTAGATTTGTACAGCCTGCCAAGTCCAACCTGTTTAGCTGCATCAAGTTGCCCACAGTATTAGGAAGGCTTGTTAAACTAGTACAGCCGCGCAAACATAACCTCTTCAATTGCGACAAGTTACCAAGTGTGTTTGGAAGTGTTGTGAGAGCTACACAATCTTGCAGATACAAGCACTGAAGGTTCACCAATCTGTCAAGTGTCTTTGGGATTCTCGTTAGACTTGCACACTTCTCTACACTTAAAATCTTGACTTGGGACCAATTTCTATCCAGTTGGAATCTGTTTCTTAATGTTAACCATGTATATGTATCACTTAATTCACAATTTTTAATTTTTACCCATAACAAGTTCGGAGCTAATTTTCCAATATTGCCCACTACTTTTGTATTTTGCACAGCTAGATAGCGTAGGGAAGGCATTCTATGCAAGCTAACGGGCTCTTTTCCATTCTCTCCTGTGTAAACAAGCATATTCACTCCTTGTGCTATGTCTCTGCTCAAAGCTCTGTGCGCACCCATTGGCAGCCATAGTCTTCTATTATTGTCAACCTGCTCTTGAATTTTTCTTCCCATTTCCCGCAAAAGGTCATGCATATCCAGGAGATGTTTAGAGCCACTGTCGTTTATAAGCATTTTCAGCAAAAGATTCTTGAGGGCCGTTTTAACTCTGTTTGGGTATAAAACTTCCCAGTAGGTAACAGCGTCATTTTTACTTTCATTAGCAAAGCAACAAGCTATATCCAGAAATATTTCCTTCTCAACATCGCTAAGTCCATCATAACTGATTCGAAGGACTCTGGATATTTCTTGATTTTCCCCAATCTTATGGAGAGCTTCTTCCCAACATTGGATGTCGTTGGGCTCCTTCTTATCAAACAAATGTGCTCCAAGAACTTGTAATGAAAGAGGATGCCCCCGGCATGCCCTTGCAATTCTGGTAGAAAGCTCTTGGTAGTGAGTCTCCGGGAATGCCCTTGAGAAAGCATTCCAACTAAACAACTGAAGAGCTTCATCCTCCCCTAGCCCACTCATTTGAAGAACTGAATCAACCTTAGCAAGATTGAGTATGTGTTTGTCTCGGGAAGTAATGATGATTCTACTACCATGCCCAAACCAATCCCCATTTACTGCATCCAAGTGGCTGCCATCATTCACATCGTCCAATATGACAACGGCACGAACTCCTCGCAATAGGTTTCTCATCAGAGCCTTTCCCTCAGCAACACTTGGAACCTCTCCAGGGTAATTTACCAGTCTTCTTAGAATCGCCCGTTGCAAGTCCACAAGGGTAGTATTTTTCTGTGCAAAGCAATAAGCATCAAACCTAGCACAATTTGTATCATAAATTGTATTGTAAATAGCCTTCGCCAAGGTGGTCTTTCCGACGCCGCCTATACCGCAGACTCCCACTCTCACGGTGTTATGCCACAAACTCAGATCTAATCTATTGTGTAGGTCACACATATGCTTTTGGAGTCCCACAAGATGCACAGGGACATCCAATGGAGTAATCTTTAGGGTATTCAACACGTCTTTCACAACTCTTTTCACTAGTCTTCCTTCGTACCTGCAAATCAACTTCCATATATTACACCTTACGATTCAAATTTAAAGCTGTAACTAAATACAAGGTACATTAAAATCCACGAATACGGCTGATTTATATAGTTGAAGAGTTACAAGTATCTTACGAATTTATAAAAGAAAAAGGAAAAACTTAAAACTTATATATTCTGTAGTCTTGACTTCAAATTTATCACATGATAGACTTGAGAAACATAATTTCTATTTGAGAAAGGTTTTCAGATTCTGGGTTTTATACTTACTTTAATGCATTATTTATTTTGAATTAGAACTACCCGAATCATTTTATAAACATTGTTTCATGACATATATGTAAATGTATAGGTGATCGCTGATGTGTACAGGGAGAAACAGGGTCAAAGAGGGGTGCTCTTTTCACCAGATTTAACTGGTGACTGGTGACAGTGCATGAGTAGTCATTATGGTATTGATTAGTATTAATGTACTATAAAAGAGGAAGATTGCAAACAGGAAACTTAAACATATTCTAATATATGGCCTATCTTTTATAATATGGATCACATGTCTATTTGGCATTGCTATACAGAAGCTAATGGTGAAGAAGATCAATTAGAAAACCATGCGTGTGATCAAGCTAAAAAGGTGATTGTCTTAAATGATAAAGATAGTTGGAATAGTATCAAGCTTCAATCAAGTCATAACTGATGATAGGATGGGGTTCCATATCTGAAGACTGGCCAATACTAGAGAATGAAAAATTATGCTCACGAGATTTTCCTGTAGGGAAACTGCAATCTTTCCTGTAGGGAAAATGTAAGGAAAATGTTCCACAGACTAATACCATCAATTTTATTCACTGCAATATACAAACCACCATAATACCGCTTTTGAGTACGAAGATGGGAAAGTAGGACAGCTAGGTTTCAAATTGATGAGGCTAAGTGTCATGTGTTAAAAGACGAAAAGAATAATTTGATTGAAGGAATTAACAGGAAGACAAGTTTCAACAATAATGAATTGGAGTAATTACATCCCAATTGAAAATGAAAACCAGCAAGGGAAAAAAAAAACCAAAACAAACATAGACGAGACTTACACTACTCAGATGGATGAAGGAATGACATGATCACATAACTTGCAGTAAATGAAATGAGACTTCCAAGAATGACTCAAGGAGGAGCCCATTATCTAGTATAAAAATTATTGAATCAGAGACTATGTCGAGAAATTTACAATCTTGAGTGGAAGATTGAAGTTTCTATGGAATAGAATTTTATTATAGTCTAACGATCTGATATTTGATGTACAGATGACTTATAAAATGAGGTACATATCCTTTCCCTGTAAGATTCAAACTTGCCTCTTTCGCAACACAAAATTTTCACCATTATGTGTCATCAAGCAATTGATGCTTATTGACAATATGTTATGTCCTCCTTAGTTGATCCCGAAGTATTTGACAGCCCACCTCCTTAACTCAAATCAGATCCGAGATTCCACACCAAGTTATAGAAAGACAGGGTTGGCTCACCAAGGAGAAATATTGATGTTATAAGACCGCATTCCTTTATTGCAGACAATATAGATAATAAATTAATCATGGTGAAAAAGGGGCTTTTTTCCTGGTAGCCTCTGAAAAAAAACATGGAGCAGAGGAGAAGAACAAAACAGAGTAAAACTCTAATTGAGCTCTGCCGAATACAGGCTCAAGTATTCAATTTATAATCAAACTGCATTAAATTCATTGTACTCTGTAGTATGAGAGTTTGTTGTGATATTCATTAGGGACAGTTGAAACAAGACTCCTCGTGAGCAATCCAAAAGTGAGGAAGATTCTAGACATCGGCGTTGGACAGTGGTATCGGTAGTATTCATCACGTGGTCTGCGGGAGATGGCTTAGACGGTTCTAGACTGGTCTGTGCGGACATACTTTGGAGTCTTGGACCATAATTAATTTACCTTCCAACAGCCTAGATGTGATGTTACATTCGCTGATCTACTTCAATTATATTTTTCTATATATTCAGTGAGCTATAATCAACTTTAACAAACAATTTAGCAGGCATAGAACAATAGATGAAAAAAAACAATTAATCAAAGAGATGTGCTGGTATGAAGTAGGAAGATCGGGCTAATTTTGAAAGATTTAGTAAACAAACAATTTGTCCCCTAAACATATGGCTAATATAATAACTGGACCTCTGAAAAGAAATTCTCCTTTGGTTTTTGCCGTGGGTTAATTGAAAAAAATCATGTAAATTACTTACCCGGATTCTTCCGCCCTTGTCCAACCAGAAAGAGAAGAGATTTGATGAAGAGCATTCTTCCATTCCTCGATTGTATTCTCATCCTGCCGATCTAAATGGCTGTAATGCTTTTGGAATGCCTCGGCGAATTGACCTCCCTTTCTTTTAGGGTAGCGAACATCACAGGGCTCCACATCATAAAACAGAGGAATGATGAAGCCCTTGGATCTACGCATCTCCACTGCCTCCTTCAGACACCAAGTTGATTCTGCATAGTGTTTACACCCTATGAGATATGTGCAGAGAGAGATTCGTACAGATGGTCGACAAAAGTTTTTCTCACATCTTCTCCGCGAAAGCTGAGAAACACATGAAATTTGTTGTTGACACCGCAGAGGATTTTGGTGGTGGGAGGCTGGTACTGTTGAAACTTCTCGCCGACGTTGCAGAGGATTCTGGTGGTACAAGTTTGAAGAGCTTAACAGTATGATGTTAAGTGTGCCACAAAATAGAATGCATGGATATGCAGTCGTAAAAGCGATACGGGTTAAATAAACAATCTCGAATGCAGTAAACGACAGAGAGAGGAAGTTTCCTGTCAAGTGTTGGGAAAATTTCTTAGAAACCAGAGGTGAACTTTTAGGAAATTTCTTGTAAACTTCTAGAGAATTTGTCAGAAACACAAACCTTCCGTGTTTGAACAGTTAAAAGTCGGCGAGATCGACGCGGCAATCAAATAATTACGCGGACGAGTCGCTTTTTAAGGAATTGTCTATGCAGTCAACAGATTGCACTTTTGACTGTATTTATTAATTAATTGAAAATAAAAAGTATATTAATTAATTGAAAATACAAAGTGTGTACACTTTTTATTTTCAATTAATTAATAAATATAATTAAAAGTACAATATGTTGTTTGCATAGACATTGCCCTTTTTGAAACTAGTCTTGACTTTGACGATGACTTAACGGTTGTGTGAAAGAGGAGTGAAGAATCTTATATCCTTATTTAAATGTCATTGCTCACTCCAAAGGCACTACCCTATAGCTTTGCCTATCTCCTTTGCCACCAATTCTACACGTGGAAAGCAAGATGATTCCAATTGGTAGGACATTTAGTCTTATGGTAATGTATTGAAGTGTATAGAATCTCAACAAATAGAAATCCCAAGCATTGAGCAAGAAGGAATATTTTATTTCAATTTGCTTATGTTCAATCTTCTAATGTTTAAATTGAAATTGAAATTTTTCTATTTTATCAAAATTTAATTGAAATTGAAATTTGATATAAAAATTATTTAATTTTTTTTTTTTTACAAGTCAAATCTTTTCATCAATATTGAACATTTTTTAATAGCCCAAAATACCTATTTTTAGATTTAAAGCATTAGCCATGACTTATATATAAATGTTCCTATGATTTACAAGAATAGTTTCACATGACTTGCCAATTTTCCAAAGGAGTTTTTCCTTGCATAGATCAATATAGTCCTACTTGCAAAAATGAAATATGTTGTTCCACTAGTTGTACACATTCCAACAATATATTAGTCATGTGGAATGAAATTTCATGCCTAAAAATGAAGGAAATGAAAGAAAATAATATACAAGCATACATATAACTTGCCTAAGGAGATTATGTGTCTAAGTAGCATAGTAACATAGTTGAGATTCACCCTCGCCCAAGGAATGGAACATAAAAATTACAAACCATGTGGGGGAATGCAAATGCAATATGAGCAACTGCAACTACCTTAACACCTTTCATTCCATCTACACACAAAAAAATATGCAATTTGATATTCATTAATTAATTTCCAAATTCCTTAGACGAAAAAAGAGGATTTCTCTACTTCTTTCTTCACCATTTTCTTTGAGCTTAGGTTGCAAACATGTCAAGCTGACATTTGGCGGCTCTTCATCATGCTATTTATTTCAAGCTAGGCTAAAATTTCTTCTACAACCCAGTGACTAACTAAATGTGCTTCAATGGCTACGACAACAAGGGTTTCCACTTGAGGAGAATAAGGTACAAGCAAATTTTCATTTGAACTCTTGCACATTAACAACATCATGGGAATCGTTCTCACAGGTTATAGTTGTGGAACCAAAGCAAGCTGTCACATTCTTTGATTGAATACAATGATGACTAACATTCTCCAAAGAAGTTAAGTGTCATTATTTGGAAAAGAATATTCTTCATTATTACAATCTTCACAATGCTGATGACATGATTTGATATAATTTTCTCTTTGCTTTGGTAGCTCAACATCCTTTCCGCTATTAAGGCTCACTCATGCGAACCAGAACAACTCACTTGCCTTCAAACTAAGTTTTATATGCCATCCGTTGATCACATGGATGTGTTTATTGATAGACGATCTAGATTTAGTCAATCAGATTTGAAAAATCCCACTGTATGCAGCTGTAGCAATCATCAAGTAA
>VDFB02193092.1:0-18025 GCA_007258455.2 Sequoia sempervirens
TTCCTATCCTAGGGTTTCATAACCACTCAAGTAACTTTTCTCCATGAGGTGAAAAAGAAAGAACACTATAGAAGGAAAACAATAGAAAGGTTTAATGTCAAAACATGTAACACATCATTATTTGCCAACACCCATTCCAAAACAAATTCGTAGCTCACATGGTTTAATGATTAATAACAAAACTCCAAATTCTTGGATTGCTATTGCATACCCCAACATGGATTTCATTTAATGATTCCCATCAATTACTAATGTTTAACCATAGATAGGGAAACCCAACTATGTTGACAATTTAGCAAACTTGTACTAAATAAGTTCCAACAAAGGACACCACGATTTCAATTTATACCTTTCCACCATTATAATTCGTAATTTAGCATAACCATGCTAGACCTCTTACAGGATCATCTCGATAACCCAATGGCTAGTTGAAATCCTACCGAGAAAAAATTATGTTTGTTGCATACTCATAAAGTGACCATTAACATATAATTCTCACTCCTTACATTGCTTAAGTAATCTCCAATTCAATTCCTCACATACACTTGTTAGGATGAATAGGGAGCAAAACTAGTTCTTTATAACATCTCTAAGTTTTTTTTTGGTTGTTTTTGCTAGGTACGAAAGGCTGCAATAGGATTTTAGGATGACAAGTATCATGTTAAATTATCATATCTTAATCTACAAAACATAATAGGCGTCAAGCTCATCAAATCTTCACAGGACATACAACAGTAATTATAAATTTTCTTTAAGTTTAATCAATACCAAGGTCATACTCAAAACAGTTGGCAACACTGTAACCATTAGATGACCATATGGAGATATACAGTCAATAATAATAGTAATAATCTTAGCTTCTATGTACCTTTTTGGTACAATACAATATTCTTATGGTAGTCCAATTCATTAACTATATAATATTCACACTTGCCACTTATAACTAGGTATGATCTTAGTGGTTACAAATAGGTTATCAAGAGATGCTATATTGTAGGATTATAGATGGTCTATCTCTCAGCTCTATCTCAACAATACTGTCAAATTAAATGACAATCATCATCCATTCAATACACAATCAAACCATAATTTGGTACATCTATGGTATTGTTCGCTCAATTCACATGATGATTTGATATTAGGGTTCCTCTACTTAAGAGGTCAATAGGAATCATGTAGTCATATAAAGCCTTTACCCTCAAATCTGAAGCAGATTACCAAAAGTATCAATTCACAATAGTAAAATATGCTCAATACAATGTGGTTCTAATGACAAGCTCATACTAAGTAAACCTTGTTCCTAGTTCATAATATACAGATATATTATCAATTTTAGATTTAATCTGAAACTCTATGCCAACCTCTTCCATATAACCACTTAAGGTAAGAATATACATCACCATCCACTTTTGTTTACAAGGTAGCTTGAATGTTCAAAAGATGAAATAATTTAACCTTAAAGGGTTAATCCCAATAACACTTTTCTAAGCAGCATAATCTCCGGCTCTACTCTCTCAAACCCCCTTTCATCTATAGGAAATAATAACACATAATTAAATACTATTTTTGGGAAGTAAAATTATGGGACGGGTATACTTAGCTATAAGAATGATATGGAACATATTTCTAACGTAGGCATTGCAATTGACTTTCATGGTGGCTAGTCAGCAAAACTCCACGCTTTGTAAATAAACTGCTCTACTCTGTTGCCTTGTCTGACTGTAACCCATCTTGCATTGTTGCCACACCCTTTCATCCCAAGAAATTGGCCATTTTCCTCTTACCTCACTATTTTATTGGCATCTATAACCCTTTCCAAAGCTCTCCTCTTGGCACAAGCAACGAGTATGCTTGCAAAGATTGTAGAATCTGGATTTACACTTGCTAGGTGCATTTCCTTGAAAGTTTCCAAGGCCTTTTAACAAACCCATTTTGTGAATATCCAACAACCATTGCAATCCATGAGACCACAGTTCCTTGAGACATTTCTTCGAAAATCCTAAAAGTTTCTTCAATAAATCCACTTTATGCAATCATTGCATTCCCCAAAATCCCATCTCTTGAGACATTTCTTTAAAAATTCCACATGGAGAACACTATGTTGTGCATAACCTCAAACGAGATGGCATTTGTGGCATGTACTCCTTCCTAGTTTCAACATCATGAACTACACCTCACCAACAGACTAGAACTTAGCACTGTTTGCAAGAGCATTCATTTTGAAAGCAAACTAACACAAAATCTCTAGATAACCATTTTTAAGGATCATGATGTCCTTTTTCTCTACCCAATGTTTTTTCTTCTTGTTGAGGTATAGGTAAGCTGGTGAGATATGCCTTGCATCTATTTCACAATAGCCAGATCTTTCTTTGATATATGTAGCACCATGCCTGCAACAACAATGCCCATCTTCCTTCTTGATATCCCTCCATGTACCTCTCCTTGTTTGGTGAAACTCCTCCACCCTTAAGCTTTGATGTACATCCATAGCCTATTCAAAAGCTCTCTTCTCTGTGCACGCCCTTTGATGAATTTCCCCTAACCTTTATTCTTTGATGGCATCCACACTGATTCATGACTTCTCAATATGCCACAGGCATAGAGGATGTCAACAAAGGTTGTGGAGACTCGTATTTCACCTACTGAATGCATTTGTTGGAAAGTTTCTAAGCCTTTTTAACAAATCCATTTTGTGCATATCCTCCTCTCCCCTCATCCCTTCCTACAACACTTCATAAATGCTAAGAGGGGGACATCATTCCTCATAATGGCATTGCAGTCTCCCTTCCAGACACCACACCTTGATTAAATGTGTTGATGGATGTTCATATCGTGCTCTGACTCTCTGTCCTTCAATTGTGCTTGATTTGAAAGATCTTTTAATTTATTTATTATCTTTTCATATCTCTTTTAATTATCTTTAATATTTCTGCCATGTAGACCCTGTGTGAAAATGGTCTCCTACAGGGGATGTGACACTTAAAAAGCCAGTAGTTCAGCCTCAAACCAGACTAAACCACAGGTTTATACAATTTTTATTTGAAATCAGAAGTACAAAAACTAATATTTATTGGATTAAGGAGATCAACAATATGACCTCTACAGTGGCTTCAGCTCATAAGGTTCTTGACGAAAGGAAAAGTCCACTTGAGGGATATGATGAAAAGGCCAAACTTATCAGGCATGTGGTTATTTATCTTTATCTTAACACAAAGGAAGCCTCTCTTAAGAGTACTAAATTATTAATGATATCAAATGCCACAACACTTAAGGAAATCTAGAGATTCAATGCAGTTTCTTCGAAAAACTCTGAAAAGTTTGAGATTACCATCTCATTCTCCCTAAAGCCACAGATTCAGAGAACATTTCACAAAGGGGTTGGCTGTTGCATGAGCCTTCAAATTGTGTTGATACAAGATCGTTACATTCATATTAATATAGCAAGATTAGATAGTTTTCTCCTATTCTGTATTTATTTGTATTCTCTCCTGTAAGGAACAGGTGACAAAGGTATAGAACATCTACCTAATAAACTTGAAGGTTGTTGCATAACCTGTATTTTTACATACATTAAGTGTGGATACTTGCAAGTGTTTCAAATCTTTATTTTTTAGAAACTATGTCATTGATTGTTCAAATATTTTTTATTATTTCATGCATATAAAATAGGGTATATAATCAATTATACTGCTACTGGTTGCAAAAAAATGTACCATTGTATATAAGAATATGGCATTGATCATCAAAGAAGAATCTATTCAAAATTGCTTACAGGAATTTTTGCAGCTATAGACTATGTCTCTAGATGAAGATCTCCCTAAATGGGTATTTAATCTAACATATTGCATACCTATAGTGGTTGAGTAGTATACTATATCCATATTACCCTTCAAATTTCTGTTCCAATTGTTTCTAACTTTCTACATGCTTCAGCTGTGAGAATCGAGGAAGGAAATACATTTACTTAAAATTTTAACAAATGTTCCTGTAGGAAATCCTGCCCCGATTAAGAAAATATACTCAAATAAATTTAAAGGGAAAAATTTATTGTAAAAGTTAAAGAAAAAGTTCCTTACATAATAGGAAATGCGAATAGGGAGATTTCCCAAGGCAATGGTTCCTTGGAAAAGCTTCACCATAAAATGAGTGCCCTTTTCAATATCACCTTTAATGGTAATGCATGCCCCGCCATTGTATGAGTCATCTTGAAAACTGCCAATGCAAATTAGATGAGATACCTATCACCATATATACACACATTTCTTCAAAATTGATCATTATTCTCTTCTGCCATATTCATAAAACAAAAAGAATAAGCCACAACTTGAGAGCTGACAAAATAAACTTTACCTACATCAATAAACTTATAGCATTAATTTTGTGATTCAAACTTAGATGAAGACTATATTCTCCCTCAATATCTCTATATATTTGGGAACAAAAATAAGCTAGGTATTGTTGTTAAACTTGGAAGCCAACATAAAAAAGAAAAGAAATTTCCCAATTCACTAATTCCAATAACTCTCTCATTTACCCAAATAAGAACAACACAATTGCCTTCTACTTATTTTGCTCTCTATTTAATAAATTGCCTACTACATATATTCGGTTGTATTCCTAATGCAAACTAAGACTCTTTTTGGCAGATGATATATAATAATATATAGACACCTTAACTTTTAATTTCTACCATAATTTGCTACATCGACCAAATTCCCTACCATTTTGATTGGTCAGTGCTTTATGCTAACTCTTTTGACTACTCTTGATTACAGTACTTGCAACTTGATTACTGTTGATTACAATACTTGCAACTTTCATTATGGCTACGAATTATGGATGTATTGCTGCTGATTAGTGATTGACTGCATAAAACAAGAATTTACAAATATTGGCATGCTTTGCTGGTTGAGAGCCCTAGTCATGACATCTATAAATCCTCTTTTCATTGGATTTTTATAACTCATTGCATGGGAAAACTTATTTTTGAAACATATTGAGAAAACAAGTTTACCAATAAATGGCAAAATACAACTCTACATCATAACCATCATAATTATCAATTCAAAATAAGAAAAGACCTATGCAAGTCCCACCAACAAAAAACAAGCTGGAATAAAAAAAATAGTAAGTGTAACCTCCATGTAAGGATACCAAAATTGTAATTAAAAACAGTTCAGAGAACCCATTAAGGCATCCAAGGAGTAGCAGGTTAGAGAAACAGGAAACAGATTTCAGTCCCCTTAAGAAGTTTCATGTTATTATGAACTGGAGCAACAACAGGTCCATGTTGGTGTTAGAAAGATCCCTCATGATCACCTACAGTTGAAAACATGTTAGGCTGTGGATCCTCAAGCTTCTCATGGATTATAATAACATTACCTATCATGTACTGGACTCTTTTTTCAATGGTGGCTTCCACATCCCTTGGGTATACTCCACCGTACCCAACTGTAGGAAGATATTTGTTGGCCAACTCTGAGTCTGTAGAACTTTACTCTGAAGTCCCAGTCATGCTTTCATTAGAAGAAATGTTGTGCACAGTCAACTAACAAGCCCTTGTCTCCTTTCTAAACTATGTACAGTCCCTCTAATGGTACTGTAAATTATAAACAAACTTAGAATCTTCTACCTGTTCTTGAGGATAACCAACTGAAGATTGAGGCACAACATTAGCTTGAACTGCATTACCCGAGCTAGAATTGTCCTTCTCAACTATAAGAAACCCACAACTACTCCCATCTGCCACTGGAGCAGAAATCCTAACTCTCCTATCACACCCTTGACTACCTCCCTCTAACACAAGAAAGTGAGTAGACTCACATTCCAATCAGGGACTTGATTAAACCTGGGAAGCTGTCCATAGCTATTCAAAGAGGTAGCATTATACTGTACAGTGTGTCCACTGAGAAATCTCCTAAACACTACTTTAGGCACACTTACAAATAAATCCAATGTAAATAAAGAATGGATGTCATGATTTCACTGCTGAAGCCAACAGTGGACCTAACCTTCCCTTAAAACAAATGAGAATTTCTTGCCTTCCATAGAAACCAAAGCAAAATTCCCATAAAGGAAAAATGCTTTAAATCTGGTGAATAACAGGTAACTTCAAAAAACACATCTAACTAAAGTATATCTTTATGACCGAACATGCCAACAATACTTCCAAACATTTTAGCAAATACACAATTGAAGAACACATGAACCACTAATTCAGCTTCTCAATAAATAAGGCAGGGGCCCGCAGGGTTCCTGTAGTTGGCTAATACCTTTTCAACTGCTAGTTTTTGGTACAACAATAACCATCTAAAGCAAAGACATTTTAGGCTCTAAAACGGAAGCCCATATTACTACAAAGTTATCAGCACATCTTCTTTAAGGATCATGTATTTTTCCATTTAGCATTCCATTTTTTTTTTCACCTCTAAAGAGCTAGCCATCTTATCACACAACTCCTTAGAAGAAATCTCAAATACTTTGTGAATTTATTAAATGTATCCCAAATTTGTGAATCAAAGTCTGAAGGCAAATCGAACAGGGTACTTTGATGCCTGAGCCAGAATTGGAAAATTCTTCTTTATGAGGAAGAAATTTTATACAATAATTGAAATTCAGACCAAGCAACGAGTTTTCCATCTATGATGATACCAGAGAATGATTGAGTTCCTTTAGTAAACTAATACCTAACAGAACATCTAGTAATGCAAGCAAAGGGCTTGTTGCATGGGGAAAACTTATTGAGAATGATTTCATTAATAGATGCTTGGATTACTAGGACTCTGTAAACCATAGTAGCAAAAATATTTCTCAGGAATAAATTGGTGAACTGAAAAAGATTTTTCAATTAATTGGGAAAAAACTGTGCTAGGATTAGAGAAAAAATGAGGCTAGTTTTAGGGTTAAGAAAAAATTCAGATAAAATTGCTGCAGAAATCAGAAAAAATGCCAAAAAATAAACAGAAAAACTGGTCAAACTTTGTGTTGACTGATTAAATCAAAAGATCACAATTTTTTACAAGATAAAATTGGCAAAGGGGCAAGTGGCGATTAATCAGGATAAATCAGTTAAGTCTGCTATATGCTGTAAACTGTAACATGCTTATGTTAGGAGATATAGACCTTTGTAAGTTGCCATATGTTGTACAATCCAATTCTTCAATTTCCTCTTCCTGATGATGGATTACTGAGTGTAAATCAAAACGTCGATGCAAAAACATACATAGTTGATTCTAGAAGCAATCTTTCGAATACAATATGGACTGTGAAAAACTTAATGCCATTTTTTTTTGTATTTTATGATTATAGAAAACTAAAAATAAATCCTAAAATATGTAACTAAACTCTACACTGATTATAATCAATAATAATAAATTTCAATTTTCAATTTAAAGCTTTGTTTACCAAAATAACAGTGAATAACAAGCAGATCCAATAATAGATGAAGCCAAATTTGTTAGAGAAACCTTCAAAATCTGATTGCTAAATAAAATAATTAGCAATAACAGCTAAATTCATCAACATTAAACCCTTCAACAACAATAATAAATCAATAATAACTCAGTTCAATTTGCAAATAATAGTAGTCCCATTTACAAATCACCATATAACCTATACGGTAGGCATAAACCTTTGTAACATGCCTCTTGACGATGTTATATGGTTTGCAACAGGAAGCACTGGTTGGAATTAGCTGATGAAAATCAAAACTGCTAATAGAGAGGTTGGCATAGCCCAAAAACAATATGGAAACTACCAAAAAATATTGAAATATAGGTCGCTGGAAGTGGATGAGGCTGAAATAAATGTTGACAATTAAGTTTAAACCTGTACGACAATGGCTAGAGCAATAATAAGTGAGCCAAATGTTACACCCCGATTGTATAGCTACTATTTGCATAGGGTAAATTGATTGTAATGAGAATCCTAAAGATGAATAAAACATGTTGTTCCTTGTTTTCAATATGTGTGTTCTTCCATTTAATGATTGTATCATTTAATGTTACTTCTATTTGATGTTATCCTTGATGAATGTTGCATGCAAAGTTATTGAGTAATGTTTATTCTAACTTTTGAGATGTATATATATACTGTTCTAAAATATTTTCTTAAATAGATTTTCCCATGACAGCTTGTAAATGATTTCCGTCCAGCATTCGCCTCACTACAGTTCACACTTCAATTTGAGGGTGACACCTCCATTTCTTCCTAAGCTTGGCATTGCAATCTTTAATAACTTCATATTCCCATGGAATGGCTGTAGATATAGAAAATCTCAATCAATACTTTACTCCACATTTAAACAATCCTCCAACTCTGACTGAGAATTAACAAACAGTTAATTCAATACAAAAACCAGGAAATACTTCAAACTCTGAAATCATCCACAATTCATAAGACTTGCTACCAACTGAAAAGCAGAAAAGTCTTTCACAGACTTCAGTAAAACTTCAAAACAAACATTTAAGCTCTGTGTGGATTCTGAATTGAATTCTACCTGCAAAATAGATTTGGGTTTCCGTCCTCGAGTTCTGAGAAACCAAGTTTCTTCCAAAATCCAGAAATAACCAAGCATGCCTGCAAACTGATCTCCAAAATTCTTTTATTCTTTGCCTTGTCTCTTGGCTTTCTGAGACTCTTCAAATTCTTTTCTTTTTTTTTAATAATTTTCATTTGTGACTTAATTTTCAGTTTGCATTTAAATAAGTCACTTAAATATAATATTATTTAATTAATAATATTTCCTTCTGGAATAACATTTAGAAGGAAATATTAAATAATTAAAATAATATTATATGTCTCCTTGTAATCAAAACGGGACATTACATAAGTTAAAAATTGGTTTGCCAAGTTTGTGTCAAGTTCAAGTCTTATAACTATTATTCAAATGATAAAAGGTACAAATAACAAAAAGGAATGCTTGTCTATGGATAGGTTTTGCATTGATTGTCTTCCATACAAATCTTTGTTATTTGGTCCTGACATATATTCTTGTGAGTGCAGATAACAATAAGAGGTGTAATTAGTAATGTGCTGTGTTTTTACAAGTGAATGGAAAATGATCTGTAAAACTGTAACACTTACCACACAAATCAACATACATATAGAATTAGATAGATACTCAAATAAGAACTTTTAGTTTATGCAATAGGCCATTTTTGATATATTGCTAGAAAAATGTAACATTAAGAAAAACAAAGTTTCCAAAAGAGCTTACTTTGTGAAGACTTGTAGTTGGCCTTTTTGTGCATCTGAGGGTACTTCAAGAAGTGGCTGTGAAGCTCAGACAAAACAAGAAAGTATTGAATTAAAGTGAGATCTAGGAAAATGTAACATAACCATTAGTAAAGATTTGAATAAATAGAAGTTGCATAAATTTTTTTTTTATCTTGATTATTTTAACATCATGAGTGGAACTTCATCTATCCAACATGGAGATTTTAGTGGAGAAATAATCCAAGTTGGAAAATGAAAGCTATTCTAAATGCAATTGAAAGTTAGGCCAACAGTTGAAAGTAATCAAATGTGTATACAAGACTTATTATTCAATTCATAGATCTAATCTAAATACACAATATGTTGTTGATAGTAGCTTTTAGTCTAATATAGTTTCCTTACATTTAGCAAAAAAAATTCTAAAGATAATTAATAAACAAGGTTAAACAAGAACATGCCAATAGTGGCATAGTGTGATGGTTAAATTGTGGTGTTCTTGTTCTTGCCATCAAGGTTCAAACTCCACTAGGGTGTTATTGTTGAATGCTTACATTGTGGATGAGGTCCCTAGTTTGTGACCTCACCGATTCATAGCTTCAGGTCAAAAGTGTTTACCCCTTTAAAAAAAAAAAGGTTAAACAAGAACATAAGACATCAAATGGCACGAATAAAAATTTAAGGAAGAGCTCATTGTCCAATTGTGGACAATTGCCCCATACAGGTCAAAACTAACTTAGACAAAACTGTCCTAAATATGCAAAAGTCATATCCTTGGCAAGACCAGGTAGGCTCATTATGATCATCCCAAGTGAACCTCAAAAAGTTTTAACTTTAAGAGGCTCAAATAAGCTCAACAATACTCCAATAGGTAGAATGAAAGCATCATGTACCTAAAACAAATAAAATCTTATAACACATGGAAGTGTCCCATCCCCAATGCTTAGCCCCTCCCCAAGTCCCCATTGTCCCTAGGATAGCAAGGTGATAAGGGACATCCCCTACTCATCCCCTCTCCATGCGAAAACCAACAACACATCTTTGGAATGGCATCCTTGGGGAAACTAGAAATGCATTCCTAGAATAGCATTCATAGGGGGCCTAATATGCTAGTGATAGTTAGGTGTCCCCTTGATAGGAAATCATGTTAGTGTTCACATGGCTTAGATTAATAATGTGTGTTGAATTAGAGTGAATAAGGTGAAGTGAGTTGTACTAACAACTCACATAGCTATTCTAGGTGTGAAAATAATTATTTGTTCAGGAGTGTTTGTTTCTTTTTTGAGTTGTTAAAACAACTCATCTATATAGAGGAGTGGCTATAGGAGCTATAACAATTCTCCTATAATATAGGAGACATAACTCCTATATATTTGTAATATCTTATTGAATGAGAAGTGTGGAATATAAGCAAAGTATTATTGCAATATTTTGAAATCTTTGACACCACTTGCTTGTCTTTACATTTAAAAAAAACACATTTTAAGAGAGGTATCAAGAGCCCACAAGCCCTTCCACATCCCTTATGAAACCCTAATTAACTCTCCACTTAGAAACATTGCCCACAAACACTTGTCTTGCCACAATCATCTTTGACTTTTGCACTTGTTGATGAGCACACGCTTATACAAAGGGGGGGGGAGTGAATTAGTATAACAACAATCTTTTACTTTTCACGACTTAATCAACCACAACAGTAGTACTTTAAAACTTATCTTTTACTTTTCACGACTTAATCAACTACAATAGTAGTACTTTAAAACTTAATCATCCACAACAATAATGCACATGCAAGATCTAGCAATTAAGAACACAGGAAGAACACACGATTCACGTGGAATCCCTTGCAGCAGAAAACAACGGAAAAATATTGCTTATAGACATAGATCTTCTTCATAGGATCCAACCTACTTCTCTTATAAACTTCTTTTGTAGGCACCAACTGTAATGTCCCCAAAATTTGTGATGAAGTGACTTAATTAATTTAACTGATTAAGTTGTCCAAAAATTAATAATATTTCAAAAGGATGACTTAATTGATTATTTTAATTAAAATAAAAGAAGAAATTATAAAGTCACTTAAATAATATTATAAAAGTGACTTAAGTGAAAATAAAATATTATAATGTCACTTTTGGAAATATTATAATATTCTAGAAGTTTCTTGGAGGATCTTTCTAGAAGATCAAAAGAATTCTTTATAAGGAGTTGTGAGCTAGCCTTTTAAGCATGTCTTGGATTACACTTCTCTTTCCAGTTTGGAGAGAGCTTGAAGGCTTTTTCAGGAAAGGTTTGAAGACTCTAGGATACCAGGTTCAATTGTGAAAGATCAACCCTAGTTAGAGATTAATGAGGAATCCATCCAAGGTTTCTACAAGAGCTTCATTGCAAGAGTTTGAATTAGTGCAATAGTTGATGTATTATTGCACTTCTGAATAAGGAGTTTAATTTAATGCAATAGCTGGTTTATTATTGCATTCAATTGACGGTTTTGCATAGTTGCAACAGCTGATTTATTGTTGCAATTATTATTCCACTTGAGGAAGAAGTTTGTGGGTTTTTTCTACTAAACCATAAGAGCCATTTTGCTGGTTTGATTGAGGGTTTCTATTAGATCATATTGATAAACATTTTCATCAAATTTCCTATAGGAGCTACTATTGCAAATTTAATGGTGTTTGACCAAATTTGGAGAAGCACAAAGGAGTTCGATTTTTCTTGAAGGAAGCTTTGAGTATTTTGGAGGTTCATTCTCAGCATTTGGCACATCGATTTCATCATTGAAAGCTGAACACATTGGCTGGAAAAAATCGTGGATTACCTATTCTAGACGCACCAATCTCTAGTCTTGAGTTGCAACATTTAAGTTGATTGAGGAGGTCTAGATAAACTCGAGTTCTTGAGGAAGGCGATTTTGCTTAGAAGAAGATGTCAATACCAGCCAGGGCGAATTGATGATCGAGGACGGAGTGCAAATAATTCCTAGGTGCAGCTGCAAGTAAGAGTTTCTTGGTCGGCATTTATCCAGGTTGGAGCGATTGACATTTTGAATGTAATTGAGTAAATATAATGTTGTCACTAAGTTGTCATGTTAGCTGCATTTACATTTCAGTCATTATAAAGTCGTGAGATTAGAAATTATCTTGCATTTCATATTCATTTTCAGTCATTAGAATACTTAGTCTTTGTGCATACTTTATCATTATATGAGAAAATCCAAAAGAAAGTTCATTCACTAGCTGAAAGGAGATTGCACAACAACTGTTTGACAAAATTCCAAACCATTAAAAACTGAAAATTTAGAACAGAATTGGCAAGGGTCTTTACACCAACCCATTGGAGACACCAATCCTCACTTATAGAATTTGTAGGCACCAACCCACTGGAGACATCAATCCCCACAACTGAGCACCAACTCAACAAGAGACACAAATCTCTTGTAATATCCCTTTCTCAGTGATCACTCCGAATGGACGCATTATGATAAAGGTTTTAACTTTAATGCATTATTTATTAATTTAAATGACTATGATAAAAGTGATATAAGGGTTTTTTTTTAAAGATTATTGTATATCATAAAGTTGGCACCAACTTAAAGGAGTTATAAGGTGGGAAAATAAATAAAATAAAATAAAATTTAAACGCTAACTTGAGCATGGGAAATTGGAGGGAGATATAAAAGCCATTTTGTGAGCTCTTTTGCACATTCATGTTTTGGAGATAATTGGAGAAAGTGTTGCTGGTTGGACTGAAAAGTATTGACTTCTTGAGGAAGAAAACCCTCATGAGGAACAGTAGCTACAGGAGTGAAAGATCTCCCAAGGCTGCTTGTTGATAGCTCCATTCAGGAGTTATGCATTGCACAATAACCATTACATGAAAAGCTTCAAATTTAGGGTTTGAAGGAGTTATTGGAAACTTGCAAAAACGTTGATCATCTTTCTAGAGTAAAAGGATTTACAAAGGTTCATGAAGAATTATCAGAGCTGATTGCGTGTGTATGAGTTGCTAGGAAATATTTTGATGCCATCATTCATTTCAGACTTTGAGCTTGTTGTTGGGGACGTGAGTATTGTTGCACCCTAGGCATGAGGGTTAGTAACAATCTGTTGAGGAACTTGTGTATTGAAATCTATTGGTCGTCTATTGTAGGCTTGGTATTGAAGAGTCAATACTAGTAATTTATGTGCCTATTAGAGCCACCATCCTAGTTATATCATTTGTAGACTTTAAGGAGGATGTTTGAAGGAACCACAGCCTGAGTAATATTGTTTCCTTGTGTGTGTGTTGGTTGTCACACAAGGGAAATAGGTTCATACAACTAGCATGGAGTTTGGGACTCAGACATAGAAGCCACCCTTCCATTCTTGCCACCGAATTCCTCCTAGAACAAACAGGGCTCATTACCTACAGCCGAATCATTGAAATTTTTTCACAAACTATCTGTTGGAGTATAAGGGAGCTGCATGGGACTTCATAGTGATAGCTGTTATTTGCAAATATATAAAGTTGTGCATTGTCATATTCTGTTTAGAATTATGAATTAATAAAGATTGCTTGTAATGTGTTATTTCAATATGGCCTGTTGAGGATTGTATTTGGTAATCATCTAAATTTCAATATTTGAGCATTATATGAAGGATTCCTCTGCTATATACCATTGCTTCTATAATTATTTGAAAATTGGTACCAAACTATGTGCACATCATATGTTTGACGATATGCCTACATTGTCAAACTGAGCCAAATTGCAAAAGATTTGTTCCAATTGGGGTGGGACATTACAAAATGGGAATGGATGAATTTGTGAAGTTTTACCTTGAAGGCTTGATGAATGCTTCAAATGATTGATTCATGAAGGCGATTAAGTCTTCCTCTTGCTCTTGCTCAATGTAATTACAAAGTGTTGATGATTATTTGGATAGAGGGTCAACATTTCTATTTGTAGTTTTTTCAAGGGTGTGGAATGTGGATGAGTCCCATTGACACTCTAGGATAGGGTTAGGTGTTTAGATTTCTTTAATAACTATACTTCATTGCTGTCCAAGTTGTGGGGATTTCTTTGCATTCTTGAGATGGACAAGGGACTCCTACGAGTCCCTAGGCCATCATGGGGACATTGGAGCATTCCCCAATGTCCCTAATAGAGGGGAAGGTCCCGAAGGCATCCCTGCTTCCATAGTGACATCTTGGGAACAACCCTATCTATTGATGGTGAGGAGGGCAGGAGGAGAGTGCTAGGTGGGTGTTTCATCTCGATCCCCAAAATGTCCCCATACCAGAAACTTGTCATTTTTTGGGGGGGCACATCCTAATGGAATTATGCTTCAAACCATTGTTTCCAAGTTGCATAAATATTGTCCAAATGCCTCTAAGGTCTTTTCAACCACACATATTGTCCATCCTTGTAAACTTAGACCATGATCAACCTATTTTTACATTCCCATCAAACATACTGAAATATGCCCCCTAATTTTTTCTTTATTTTTCAATATCAATTACAATGCAACACGCACTCGTTAAGGTTAGCTCCAAAACCAAAACAATGCGGAATAGTAACTCTAACCAAGAATGCGCCCTAAAACCACTGAAGAAAGAGGGGCGGGCATATGGTTAGAGGATCCCTAAGATCTAAATAACTCAATACTGAAATTGATTACAACTAGAAAGTAAAAGATATATCTCAACGCCAAGAATGTGCACACAAGATCCTTTTGAAGGAAAGGTGCTAACATATGGCGGAGTGCTTATTACAAAACTGAAAGAACTTAGGCAGAACTAGCCATAAAGATTTCCGCTCAACCACTTAAATAGTGGGGGGAAAACTACAAACAATTCAACTAATTCATCCGTTGCGGCGGGCATCCACTCTTGAGTGGGGATTCTCCACTTTTTCAGTGGGTACAATGAGAGTTACAAAGTTAATTCTCCACACTGGCGGTAAACCATCTAGGGGTAATTAATGTTTTGCATAAGAATCACAAAGTAAATGCAATAATATTATTGACTGGATTAGTATGACTAATTCACAGCCTTACAATGCAAATTATCTGCAATTTACAAAGTGTTACAATTGAAAATAAGCTAATGATAGAAGGGTTGATACAGTACTATTGTAACCAACTTACAATGAGCCTCTTACAATGAATTTTTTAATAGAAATCTGCTCCAAACTTCTGCAATGTTTTTCCACTTTATCACCAAATACAAACGTGAGAAAGAACTTCAAAGAAATATTGCACAAAGCTAGAATAACCAGGTCTGATAAAGATAACCAGCAAATTGAATGATCAGACCAACAAGTAACTTCACTAAATTGTTCAAATCTTCAACCACAAAGCTCCTAATTCCTCCAAATTGAATGTGCATTTAACTAGGAGCCAAGACACCCAAAAAATAGTGCAAAACAAGGGCAAAGCTAAGTCTGACATAAAACACCAGCAAACTGAAATATAAACCAGTTACTAAACAACTCACCAAAAAGCTTGTTCCTTATTCAAACTCCATCAATTCTCAAAGTGTCTTCAAAAACTTCAATCCCAAGCTAGGCGACTAGCTTCTAATCAAATTTTAACCAATAAACAATCACTACACAAAGCTCGAACCCCCAAGACTCATCTTATGAAATGGTACGGCCAAGAAGATGTACGGCCCTCTCTTTAAAATTCAAGACTTCATTAAAAATTCTGCCACTTTGTAGATAGGATCGCCCATGCCATAGAAAACAATAGCTTCAATACCCATAAGCAAATAAAATTTACCCAAGGAGCTGCAATCAAAAATGTCTTTCAGCCATGACTGAACCAGCAAGCTCCAAACTGAAAATAACATCAAAATTCTCCAACAAATAAGCTCAATATGTACTTCTGAATGAAGCACACTCTCATTTATCCATCTAGGGAACCATATTTTCAGGTCCAAGAATGGAGTAAAATTGCTAAGCTTCCCCTTAAGCTAGATTCAATTCAATCCAGCAATGTACATTATTGTACAAGATGATCAGCTCTTCAAACAGCAGCAATATATAAATTTCAATTGGCAAATGAAACACTTCAAATTCTAAGAAGTTGAATCACTTCAACTTCCAAGAGGGATGCCACCTTTAAGCATTTACTTTTTGAAATAATAAAACATTATTCAACTTCCCTTTTAAGTAATCCATTTTCATATTACCTTAATAAAGATTTATTTAAATCATTAAATATTCAACATGACCCACTTTAATGACCCCCTCTTTAAAACAACAGAAGTTGTGTTAAGCCTAAGTGAGGTACAATGAAAAACATAGAAATTGACTAAATAAACTCAGTCCATGGAGATAGCAAAACCTGATATCGCGATATGGATAGCAAGATGACTTGGTGAAGCTGCTGATGATACCCACTTTGCTAAATTAGACTTACTAAAATAAGCCAAAAGCTGCTATAAATATTAAAGTTCACATCAAAACAACTTGAAGAAAACTACAAGGCTGAAGTTGGGAAGCAGAGACTTAATGAAATTGGAAACCCTAAATTTGCCACATCCATTTGCTTCCATGGATTCCGAGGAAATAGGCTAAAACCACATAACAAAGGTGTGAGACTAAAATGGGGACATTGCACACCCTTTGCCTGCGATCTGTCAAACCGGACATTTCATTTCGCCGTTGGCAATCTCTAGGCTTTCCAAGGGTGCCGGGGTGTTTCCGGTTTGCTTTTCGCCGTTTTCGCCAATGTCTCTCGGTGTTGACTATCCCAAGAACTGTGTTACATTAAAATTTCATTGGAATCCATTCAGAAGCTGATAAACTTTGGTTAATATATATTGTTGAGAGCTTTCATATATTGCATCTATCAATTTAGAAGAATTTGAATCATATTTCTAGTCTTGAAAACGTAGTATCATTTTTAGTGGTTGTCATAAAACTTGCATTAAAAAAAAACCTCAAAAAGAAAAGTTATCAAAAGGTAAGGAATTTGAAATACTAGAAATCATTGAATTGTTCACAATATACAAACCTGAAAACTTTGGCAAGAAATGTTGTTCCATGGCTTGTCCAAGACTTTTTTTCCTTCTATGTACACTCCCTTTCCACGACCCTGAATAAAGTAAATTCACTCTCAAATGAGACCAGATCAGAAATGAAAGCATTTCATGCATGACTCGGGCTATGATTTCTATCTTATGTTTCTTATTTTAGACTGAAAAATTAGTTCATGGAAAAGAAAAAAGGATCATAGCAATTAATATCAGAATCTTTCAAAACTCATAAATATATAAACAAATGTAGATGGTTGTCCAAATATAAAAAAATGACAGCTAGGGATTCTCGGATTTAATGTGTAAGTGATAACAATACAATGCTAAAAATTTCTGGACACATATATGATAAAAACTAATTGAATCAACTGAGTTTAGAATTTGGCAACTTTTTTAATCCTACTGAGTGAGTTCTAATCATCAAAACAGGCAAAATTCAAATGCTGATCACTAATATTCCTTCATGAAAGATAAAACTTTTAATTAAAATTTTGTCCCCAACTGTAATTATGATTCTAAAAATCTTCTACACATTATCAACAAAGTACATTCAATTTTCCTTCGATGGCAAGGTAGCACCCATGTGCAAAGTGTCAATCTTAAAATACAAATAACTAATGAATGCAATCACAAAAACAAAAGGAATGACAATAAACACACAAGTTTCCAGATATATGTTTCAAAAATGTCTATAAATTTTCATACTTTGCATAGAAACTATAGAGATTGATTTTCCCTCATCAATAGAAACTGTGACATATGTATGGTATGAATTTATTGATTTAAAAGA
>VDFB02193093.1:0-11528 GCA_007258455.2 Sequoia sempervirens
ATATGAAGAAAACATTAACCCTGACAAAATTCTTTTACAAAAAACCCACTTGAATACCAAGGACCATATATAATCCCACTTACATAAAAACATCCTAGATTTTCCCTTACAATAGACATCCCTATTACATCCCAATTACATAATGCCAAATTTATCAAAACCATCAAAATTGAGGCAAAAAAAGAATTAAGCATTTCTTCATGAAGCTCTTTCATTCTGCAATTTGTCAACCCTGTCATCTACAACTGGAAAATTCCTAATACCAGACCTTCGAACATATAAATGAGAACCTAGAGAGTCCATCCGTGATGAATTGTAAGGTGAAATTTTTTTAGAGGAAGACCGACGACTCAAAGAATTGACCCAAAATTGTAGGTCCAAATTCAAGTTCTAGTTAGCAAGGCTCGAAGTGTATATGCAAAGAAAGAGCAGAGCATAAAATTTGTCCTTAATTTCCAATTCAAGCAAAGGACTAACACTTCGTCTATTCTACCTTAGAGCTCTTAACAAGATATTTCCATTTCTATACTGTAAGGCTAGTTTGGTGGCTTCAAAAACTTCTTCAAGACCTTGGCTTCTTTGCAGTGTATTTTTGGGAAAAAGACCCCCTATGAAGCCTTCCCCACCAAAGAAGTTATACTGCATGTGCAGATCCCTGATGGGCCAAAAAGTGGTAATATGATGGCATTTGTAGGTATGTGTGGTCGATGACTTTTTTTACCCAAAATTGATGAAACAAAAAGGGTTTTAAAGGAGATTCTCATATTTTGAACAATATACCATTCTTTACTTTGAATTTAATAAATAATTATTATTAATTTTCTATTTGAATTATGACTAAAGTCCTTATTGATAGGCTGGATTGAAAAACATCTATATCTTCGTGTCACATTTTTTAATCCAAAATATGTGTCACATTTCTATGCTTCACATACTATAGGATTAAAAAAAAATTGAATTTCATGAAGTTTTGACTAAGTTAAGGTGGTCGTATTATACAAGTTTTTTATATTTTTTTTAATAGTTTTAATAAAATATTCATAATTAATTATTTACTCTTCTGGAAAAAATTACAAAAAAATATGCATCACATTGGGACATGAGTCCTCTACTTATATCTAAAATTTTATAAAAAAATATTATTATTTTATTGTGGTTAGGTGGTTAGACAGACACCTACTTCTTATTTTTTCCCTGAAATTTAAGTACTACTGCATTGAAATTTCAATTTTTCACCAAATAGATTTAAAAAAAAAAAAAAAAAATAAACCTAATAGTTTAGAAACTAAATTCAATTTCCTACAAATTCTATTCATACATATTTTTCCATGATGATTTTGCACATGCCTACTATTGGATAGCCCAAAGAACAACATTGTCCAATCTAAATTGAACCTTAATGAAACTCCTTGTCAATTCCTTGACTTCATTCAACGATTGAAGCAAATCCAGTGCAATAGAGAGGAAAATGGAAATTACTTGCTAAGGAAAGAGGAGATGGTGTGTACGAGGGCTGGTTACCTCAATGCCTAAAATAATGCAGATACATTCCTCCACTCGAAGACAATCTATTCTAAACATGGAATTCAAAATCTCTTGAGAAAGATATTCTTCGATGGGTATTTCCCATAAGCTGACTGGTAAGGAGACTCTATAATTCCAAGGACAGAGAGCCATTGTCGAAGGAAACCAATAATGTTGAAAAATACCTAAAGTTGCATTCCAAATTATATTTTCCAATTGTGTGGATGTTAACATTATAAATAAAACTTAAGGGCTTCAAATGCATATAAAATGGCACCTTCATAATTATTCAGTCGTGCCAAATGAAAACATAAGCAATTTGTGGCAAATGCTAAAAAAATTTAAACCATAACCTGTACACAATGATAATGCTCATACATTCCAATTGATAGCACAATCTATTCACAATAAATGATGAAAATTTTTTATCACTATACTATACAGAATGGCAACACATTAAACAAAAACCTGTACTCTTTAAACAATATCCTGTACATTGTGGTACTGCTCATACGTGCCCAATGAAATCACAAGATATTCACAACAAATGTTGAATCATTCTGACCAATATTCATGTGCAAAATGGCAACTCAAACTTGCATAACCTGATTACCTTGTACCCAAAAACTGCTGCAAGTTTGAAAAAGCATAGAGAACTAAGAAAATATGATCAAAATGAGGTATTCAAATTAATGCAAACATCATCAAATAATAAGCTTCATCCTTTAGGGAGGATATTTGTAACTGACTCAAATAAGCCATTATTTAACTTTATGCTTTGGGATTAATATTTTTCATCATGATATAAGTACAAATACAATTTGACAATTACAATTACCTGATGACATCCCCATCAATTTGAACATGTTCAAAAACATAATATTCAATCAGCATATAATTATTTGGGGCAATCAGCTTCAATTATGATTCTCAAACTTTACAGTTCCTGAATAGAAGAATAATCATTGTTATTAGCAATATCATGAATATAGAGAAGTTCCTTCTCATCACAACCTACATTGGCCAGGTGATCTGCTAAAACATTTCCTTCTCTGTAGGTATGAGAAATTAGAACCTCATCAAATGAATCTAAAAGATTCCAAATAACTTGTAAAATATATTTCAAAGCCCAATTAATGGATGATCTTTCTTTGCATGCATTTATTATTATAAGTGAGTCACCCTCAATATGCAAAAACTTAAGTTGCATTTGTTTTGCTAGAAGTAAGCCATGAAGAAGAGATGTTGATTCTACCAAATTGTTTGTCCCATGGGGTAAGGAAAAAGATCTAGCTACTTTAAGGAAACCTTTACTGTCCCTAATACAAAAACAAACTCCTGAAACCCCTAGATTGCCTCTAGATGCACCATCAAAATTCAATTTTAGAAAATTACCAAATGGAGGTGGCCATTTAATTGATTTTCTATCAATTTTCCCAATTTGAGACTGCTTTAGGCTTCCCTTGAAGGGTAGGGTAATAAATTTCCAGTTTTGCAATATAAAATTGTCCCAATTTGAAAACATTGATCCAACATTCTTATGAGATTGAACCCAAGAATTAACTGACTCCGAGATGGATTTTTCAATCAAAACATGAATAGAAAACACTGAAGAAATCACCTTCTTAAATATTCTCTTGTTTCTCTCCCACCAAATAGCCCAAATTACGAATGATGGAATAACCTACCATGTCCATGCAAAAAAGGAAGTTTTATATAGAACTGGCCAAGCAGAAAAAAGATCCCAAACTGAATTGGGGAGGGGCATTGAGACATTGATTTTCCCCAATACAAAGAACCAACAAGACTGAGCAAAGGGACATTGCATAAATAAATGGTCATGAGTTTTAAATTCTTGTTCACACAAGACACATTTAAATGGATCTGCAACACCTAACTTAGATAGTCAATCACTTGTTAAAGTCTTCTTTCTCATTACAAGCCAGGAAAAGCTGTCTGCTTTTGGAAGGACTGAACTATTCCAATAGAAAGAAAAATCCCTTTATGATTGAAATAATTCCTTCTTATTGAGAATTGCACAGTAACCCTACTTTACTGAATATAAACCATCTTTAGAGGGAACCCAAATGATACGATCATGTTTATTTGACATAAAAACTAATCTTTGTTTAAGAATGTTAGATAATAAATCTTTCTACTCCTGTAGAATGTGCAAAGATGAAAAATATTTCCATTCTACTTTTCCTAAGAAAGAATCAGTAGAATTTATATAATCAATTAATTTTGAACCCCATAATTGTGAAATAATTGGAATGGCTAATTGCAAGTTCTCATTTTTGGCTAAAGGAGGGTTTCCATTCAAGGAATCCCCCCAAAAATTAACTTCATATCCTTTATTGACTTCCCAAGAAATATATGATACAATATTTCTACATGAGAGCATAAAATTCCACATTGTTGATCCTGCTGGAGGATTAGATACTGTAAAAATTCTTTTAGGATCCTAAAAAATATAAATATTTTTCTCTCATTAAGGAACACTAGGGAGACTCTGGCTTAGTATACATTTTCCATATTAATTTCCCTCCGAATGCCTGGTTACGTTTCTATAAATCATGCAATCCTATCCCTCCTTTGTGTTTGTCTGAAACCATACTATCTAAAGAAATGAGAGTGAATCATTCAAGTTCCCTTTCCATAAAAAATACCTTATAATCTTTTGAATCTGAACAATCATTGAAGATGGAACCCTTAAAATAGAGATGAAATAATTTGGAATTGTTGAGAGGACTTATTTTATAAGAAGAATTATGCTTGAAAGAGATATCCATCTAGCTTTCCAAACACTAATCCTTTGTTTGATTCTATCAATAATTGCAGTCCAATAAGAAGGTTTATTTGACCCCATGAAAAAAGGAATATCTAAATATTTACTGGGAAATTCATCCTCTTGAAAACCTAAAATTTCTATGATCTTCCTTTTTAATGCTATCTTGGAATTAAAAATATAAATTTTGGATTTGTGGGCATTTATCTTTCGACCTAAAACCAAAGAGTACTTATCAAGAACTTCCTTTATTTTCTTTGCTTCTGATATACAAGCCTTTCCATATAGAAGAGTATCATCTACAAATAAGTTATGAGTAGGCAAGAGGTTGGTATAAGGAATTGTTATACCTTGCCAAAGTCCCTTCGCATGCCTATCCTTTATTGATCTACTCAAATCTTCTGCCATGATGATAAAGAGAAATGGAGATAATGGATCCCCTTGTCTCACCCCTTGAGTTGCTTGAAAGAATCCACATGGAGAACCATTAATTATGATTGAAAAATGTGCACTTGAGAGACATGAGAGTATCCACTTGCACCACTTGTTTGAAAAGACAAAATTTCCAAGTACCTTAATTAGGAATCCCCAATCTACTTTATCATAAGCTTTCATCATATCAAGCTTAACAATGAAGGAAGGTAGATGATTTTCCTTGATTTAATGAAGCACCTCATGTGCCACCAAAGCCCCTTCTATAGTCTCCCTACCCAGAACAAAACCTCCCTATTCTAGAGATATGATTTTTGAAATGAAATGATACAATCTTAAATATATTGCTTTTGTGAAGATCTTATACACGGTATTGCAAAGTGATATAGGTCTAAAGTCTACAAATTTTTTTGGATCTTGTACTTTCGGAAGGATTGCTATATTCATAGTATTGAAGTGTTTTAACATTGAACCAGACCTACAAGATTCTTCAATGGCCATCAGAAGATCATGATTGACAATATCCCAACATTTCTAGAAAAATATGGCTGTAAACTCATCTGGACCTAGAGTCTTATCTGGAGATATGGAAAATACAACTCCCTTAAGTTCTGCTAATGTGAATGGTTTAAGAAGAGCTTCATTATCATTTTAAAAAATAAGAGTAGGAATGATCGATAAAAATTCTTTCTCATCATGGATAGCAGAGGTGGTAGACTTAAGGGAAGCCATAAGAGATTTGAAAAACTTCACTCCCTCTTCTTGAATTTCTACAAAATTCTTTAAAGTCCTACTTGAACTTGCTTCCTGAATTGAGAAGATGGTTTTGGTTGCTTGCTTATTTCGAGCAGATGCATGAAAAAAATTAGTATTTTAATCCCCCTCCGTTAGCCATAACTCCCTAGACTTTTGTTGCCAATAGATTTCTTCCCTCTTGCCCAATTCCTCCCATACATCTTGAAGAGATTTTTGCTTATCATATATCATAGCATCCATCCCATTCTAAATAATTTCATGTATTTCTGCAAGCTGATGGGCTATTTCTTCTTTTTGAGCAAAGATATTTTTAAAAGTAGAGGCATCCCATTCCTTAATTTTCCTTTAAATATGTTGCAATTTCTTGAATAATTGGAACATTTTGGTACCTTGGTGAAATGGAGCACTTTCCCACCATTTATGAATTAGGGGAATAAAGGTTGTGTCTCAAAACCACATTTTTTCAAATTTAAATGAAGGTTTATTTGTTGCTACCCCTGATGGATAGGAAGTACTTAATAAAATTGCATAGTGATCTGATCCAACAAGAGGAAGAATTTGAGAAGATAAGATAATTGGAGCCACTATCAGTTCCTGAGATACAAGGAATCGATCAAGACATACTGCTATTAGGGAAAAATCTCTTTTTCTATTTGTCCATGTAAATCTTCCCTTCTCTAACAAGATGTCTCTGAGTGCATTGTCTGAGATGAAATTTGAAAAATTAGAAACTATTTTTTGAGGTGGGCATATACCACCTTGCTTTTCTTCAAGAGACACTATTGCATTAAAATCCCCCCCAATGATCATTTTTTGCCCATTGAGACTTTGAATTAGAACTATAAACTCATCCCATAATCATTTTTTATCTTGAGTAGAAGTAGGGCCATAGACATTGAAAAGCTTAAATTGCAAATCAAAATACTGAATATTCAAAAGTTGCCAATTGGTACCATTGTTTATAGCCTCCACCTTCACTATTTTCAGGTTCCATAGAGATACTAAACCACCAAAAGCTCCTTGAGCTGGTATTGCCAAAGCTTTCCATCTACCCCATTTGGAAATAGTTTCCTCAAATGTTTCAATGGATAATTTAGATTCTTGAATAATAAAATATCAACCCCACTAGCATCAATTTGATGCTTGATTTGGGCTCTTTTTAGGGGCATTAATGCCCCTAACATTCCATGAAAAGATCTTCATTGTGATTGAGGAGAGCAACATGCCCTCCTTAGTGTTTTTTAAAATATTTTTGACTATTTCCTAAAGTCGGGATTTTAAGAGGTATTTTTTATGCTTCAAGATTATTTTTTATCTCTTTTTCTATTGGTTTGAGTAGGTCGACTTTTTATTTTCATTCATTTTTCTTTAAGCAAATTAGGAAAATATGGGAACATTATATATTGTAGATTTTTTTGAATTAGGTTTTCAAATAGTTAGTTGTTGTTCTCAAACTTTTGATGGTGAATTAAATTGTATTGTTTGATGTATATTTCTCTTTCTACCACAGTTGGTTTACTATTGTGTCGCTTGCATTTCATTGTGAATTAGTTGTTTGAGCAATAAAATTATCTTGTTTGAAATATTTTTGTCTTTTCCCTATAGTTGGGATTTAAGTAGATTAGTAAAATAAGGCGACATTATATATTATAGAAAATATTTAATCGTCAAGCAGTGAATACATGTTTGATCCATTGAATACAAATTGTGACAAATGTGTTGGAGAGTTGGTGGGTAGGAAAGCAGTGAATGCATAGTTAATTCATGAAATCTTAGGCGAGTGTTGGATTTTATTTGTGCGAATTTTGGAGGACTAGATTGATGCAAATATTTAGTGTCTAAATGCAAATTGTTCTAGTCTTTCCAGCAAAATAATAAATACTGAAGCAAAACAGAAGAACACAATGAATTTTTCCAAACATCTAGTCATTGAATCCAACTTTTATAGGGTTTGTTAGTAGGCTAGTTCTTGTTGAAGCAATGTAGCCACATTTGATGCATTGTAAGTTTCTACAGTGAACAAGATCTAAAACAATATTGTTGTATATAGCAACAATATAGTGTTATTGTAATGCATTGGTCAACAAATAAATTTGTTCCAAGTCTATATTCTCACATGTTCACATGAAACACCGTTATCATTGTCACCATTAGTGCATTCATTTGACATTCACAACATGTGAAGTGTAGCAAAGGATACACAAGCATTGTTGTTTACAGTTGTTCACATTTCACATACTAGAGGGTATTGGGATTGCTCCATACCACCAAGAAAACTAAAATATTTGTGACTTTTTGCTATAGTTGGGATTTAAATACATATTTTTGGCGCTTGAAAATTACGGTTTATCTCTTTTCCTATTGCCTTGACTAGGTTGATTTTTTGTTTGGGTTGATTTTTCTTTAAGTAAATTAGGAAAATATGGGAACATTATATATTGGGCCAAATATTTTAGTTGGAAGCTTTGGCAGTGAGCTTGTACTCAAGTAGTGAATACATGTTTAATGCATTAAATGCACATCTCACAATATGTGTTGGACAACTGGCACAAAAAGAAGCAAAGAATGCATAGTTAATTCATGTGAAATGAGGTGGCCTTACATTTTGCTTATTGTTTGTTTATTGTTTCTTGAGAAGCTTGTGTGTTTGAGGTTGTGAGTTTGAATCTTGGACATTTCTCATATGGATACAAATGAAGTGAATGTGTCAAGACCCTATTTTTAAGGTTCATATTTTAAAATGGTTAATTAAATTAATTAGCAAGGAAATAAAAGTATAATGAAACAAAATGATTAATTATAATTTTATTAGAAATTTTATTTATTCCAAATAAATGATAATGTTTGGTTATTTAGAATAAATATTTTCTCTCAATGGAATGATATTTCTTTATTATTATAAATATGTAATTCACAATTAAATGATATTTAGTTATTGCTTAAAAAGGGTAAATATTATTTTGCAATGTAAGTGCAACTTTTCCTCACTATTTACTATGAAGAATTATGTAGTTACAACTAAAAGATAATTTATTTATTATTTATCAAAGGAAAATAAAGTACATAGAAATAAATATTATTGTTATTATTTTCAAGATTAGGTTTTGGAAAAAAAAGAGCAATCTATAAAAGGAGGAAACGATAACAGAAACACAACAATAAGCTTTCATAGTCTTTCAACATTGCTCGGCAAGAAATAACTGAAAATGGGATCCTGGAAGTAGTTTTTGGGGAAAAGTATTGCAAAACAAAAATGGTGGGGAAAAGAGGAACACTAATAAGAAGAGGGGATTCAATTGAAAATGAATTCCAGGTTCTTGAAATTCTTCTCCAATGTTTTTAATTTCAAAATGTGTAGGCAAATAAATGCTTGTGGAATGAATAAACTCCTTTTTTTGAAACCCCAATTGCTTTATTTGTTGAATTCTTATATTTAATAATTGAAAGTATAGAACTAGTATGGAAATTTTTTATTATAGCTAAACAAGCCTATATTTACTTTTTTTTCTCTTTGTATTCTATACAAGAACTTCTCCAATGAAAACCCCAATTTGCCTTTCAATTGCTTGTACGCTATTAGTCTTTAATTCCCTGGAATATCATAGCTATGCATCTAAAATATATCTTATATATATATATATAAACATATTTTGAATGAATATATTATTTCAAATTGAATTGTGGGGGTCCCTATTGTTTTGAAACTTGAATCAAATGTATTAAAGGGGAACGTTGTTTTTCTATTTGGGAGTTGATTTTTTTTAATGGAAAAAAGTATTGTGGGAAGGGAAGGCTTAGAGCTCCCCCTGCTCTCTAGCCATGCCTCCCCCTTAAGGGAAGGCTTCCTATGGAGGCAACCTCCCCTCCATAGGTCACAACCTATGGAGAGGGTATTTCCTTCCATAGGCAGCGTTTCCCCCCAAAGGGAAGGCCATCAACCTCATACAAAAATTTTCAATATTGAAGATTCGTTGTTTTAATTTACCATTCATTGGTATGCAATATACCCACATTCTCTATTTATCTCTTTTGTTATTCCTACACATATTTATATGCATATTTATATGTCCATGTAAATACTTTGAAATGTGAATATATTGCATGTTGTGAGTTACACAACTATAGATGTTGCTTATGTAGTTTTTTTTTTTTTTAAACAGTAAAGTATGTATATATATACTTAATTAATTAGGTATATCATTCAAAATTAATTTTCAGAAGATGCATTTGGAATGAATAGGATTTTAATGTTTATTTGCAAAACAAGGCATCTAAAATGAAATCACTCTAGTTGAAACTATATTTTTTTGTATACTTATTTATATAAATCTGTATATATCTATATATGAATACAAAAAAGAAATTATTATGTGTAAGAGCTTGAAGTAAACTTTGAAAAGAGCTTATGATTCATTGAAATTACATAAATCTCTGCAATGGTTTCTTATTTTCTTTTCCAATCCCAATTTGCTAACCCAATCTAGAACTTGTAATAATTTTGATATTATCTTTCAAGCCTTCCATAAATACCCATATGTTTACTTTGGATTCTTGTTGTCAATCAAACTCCTTTCTAATGGAGGTGAAGATCATAAAATGGGTAATCACAGTAGCCTTCTCATGATGCATAATCCATAATTCTTGATCTCCATGGGATTGTTGATGCCAAAAAGTATAAATTTTTTCCATCTCTTTTGATTACGACACCAAGTGTGGTAATTTTGTTTGTCCACAAGAAGTACCTTATCATTAGTATGTGCACCTTTGTTGTGGCTTTACCCTACTCACAATAGTTCTTGGTAATTCCTTTATCCATTGTCAAGTTTCAAGTGATGCTTGTTTCCCTAATGTCTCAAGTTCAAGCTTATAGCTACTCTCATTCATTAATTTTTCCTTTTCCTTTTGGCTTATGGATTTATATATGGAGTATGAAACTACCATTCATGCTAGTTTTCTATTACATTTAGCACCTATTGAGTGCAACATAGTTTGTAGTGTGATATTATGCTTTCTTCTATCATGTATAGATCTTTAATACTTTTTCATTTGGTACTGACACATGGATTTATTTAAAAATTTTGTTTTAAAAATAAAACTACTTGCAATGAAGTTGAAGAAAACAAATAAGATAGAAAGTGGGATTGAACTAATTTAATGCAGTGGTTTAGATTGAATTTAAATAGTAATGTATGATGAACTAATGAAGACGTTTTGAATAAGTATTAGTGAATGTGATAGATATTCTATACAAACTTAACTTATTTTAGCTCAATATTTAATTATTTATTAGTTGGAAATCATTTGAATGTACTTCCCTTATCACTAAGTAAAGTATTACCAATTGAAAATCATTAATAAAGTATGACGTTAGCTGATGATAGATTATAATCAATTTAAAAGTAATGGATTATTAATATCTAGTATTTCTTGAATCACTATTAGATGAGAATTTTTATGCTTTAGTTAACATCTAAGTTGATATGAAATGATAGGATAATTCCTCAAGTATAATTGATAATCAGCTAGGGAATTTGAAAAATAGTTACCAACTAATGCCATGGTTATATGTATTTAGATTGTAACATGTTTAGGGAATTAACCTTTACATAATAAGTATTGAGAAGTCAAGTGAAGAATCATTCTGATGACCTAATTGCTACTCTCATGCATTATGGTATAAGGAGAAGTTAGGAACTCTTTTTCTCTCTCTCTTAGTCAAAATTGATGTCTGTTTATGTAATAATAATGCATGCTCCTATATTTTCAATAGCTTATATATGTATTCTAGCAATGCTTGGATTATTTTTCTTAAAGCTTTGTGTGATTGGCTTATGAATTTTAGTATACTTGTGTGATGTTTGAGAGATTGTTGGTGGTAGAATTATCTCTTTTACAAATATTTGGAAGTGATATCTTGATAATGTTGACAATACCATAAATTCATGTGCAAGGATGATGCATTGGTGAAACTAGAAAAAGTAACTTGAAACTACCAGTGGGAAAAGGGGCTATTTGTATGTTATAAGTC
>VDFB02193095.1:0-13780 GCA_007258455.2 Sequoia sempervirens
ACATAGGGTTTCGAGAAGTTATGGTGATAAATCTGTTTTGTGAATCTTTATCATTATAATTAAAGGTTATGCCACATAGGGTTTCATGAGATTGTGGTGATAAAGGCTATTTTGTGAAGACTTTACTATTTCGATCAAGTGTTATGCCACATAGGGTTCCATAAGGTTGTCTTGGTAAATTCTTAAATCTGTTTTGTGCCCAATAAGCTTGTTTAGATTGAGATGATAGTTGCGCCACCTTGCCTTCAAGTAGAGAATCTAAACTCGTTTATCGTCCAATAGTCATCCCTACTCCATTTCCTCATGCTCTGTTTTCTTGAGGAAACTGGATAGATTTAAAGTAGTTAGCTTAGTTGTAGTTAATGATCTGCGAAACCAGAAAATCCTTAGCTGCAATGTTCTTGGTTTTCTTAACCTTGTGCCTCTTCCAGCTGAGACAAAAAGATAGGAGTTAGATTACTTTACTTTTTCATGCAAATCAGCAAAAGAGGGAGCTTCCCCTCCTAATTTGAAGGCACTCATTAGTAGTGTACGCGGCTGTCCGTCACAAACCTGCACTCAAGGTGTTAGATTTGGCCTTCCAACAATCTATAAGGAACCCTGTTGAGCAAGCTTGCTCGTGGAATCAAATCTATGTGATGGCTTGTGCTCCTTATGGGTGGCAATCCCTTTGACAGCTTCTTTGACACTCCATTAAATTCTCCTAATAACTTGTTCACTTCCAATGTTATTTTATTGCTATCAATTGTTGTTCCTACTTGCAACACTTCAGGGACCACTGCAAAACACATCCTTTCATGTTTGAACTCCTTCAAACAGTGTTTTCTTGACACAAGCAATGTTCTTGGGCCATTCTTTACCTCTTCTTCTTTGGTTGTCAACTGAGTGAGGACATGTTTTTGGTCATTCTTCTCTAAAGTATAAGTGCTTGCCTTGCCTTCATGAACAACCTTCTTATCAAATTGCTACAGTCTTCCCAAGAGTACATGGTACATGTCCATAGGCATGATGTCACACCATATTTCATCTTCTTAGATGCCTATTCAAAAGTTCATTGAGGACTGTTGATCAACCAAAATTTGATGCCCTTTTTGCAGTCAATGTACTTTATAAAGAGTTGGGTGAGCCACTCTTTTCAGTCCTGGTTTCACTACCATTTCTATTGAAACTAGGTTGTTCGTTCTCCCACTATCTATTATGAGTCATGACCTTGCAACACTTGCCACTTGTCTTGCATATAGTTCTAAACATGTTTATCCTTTGGACAGTGTATCTCCTTATTGATTTGTACAGGGTCGTCTTCATCATAAACGTCTTCCCTTTTATAGGTTCATCTAGCTAGGTGATAGAATCATAGAACCTAGGCATTCATAAAATCGATGTTGAGGTTATTTGCACTTATAACAAGTTCCTTGGAAATTTCTACCTTTGGCTCTCCTAAATACACCTTTACCTCTAGAAGGATAATGTCATTTTATTTCTTTGTTGTTGTTTTTCTAACTGTATGAGGAACTAGACTTTTTATCATGACTATACCTTCCCTTTGAGGCTTGCATTTGTCCCATTCTCTGGGTAAATCCACCTCTGCCTTTAGCTGATCCTTGTTGCTTCGTTGACAAATTCTCTTTGGCCTTGAAGGTATATTGATAGACTTCCTCAACTATTCATAGCTTCATCATACTCAGCTCATCTTGGATGTTCATCCTTAAATCATTAATGGATTGGGCTACCTTCTCCTGATCTAACTCCTTGTGACTCAACCTAATAGATATATTATAAATCTCCTCACTATAATTCTGTACACTTAACTCCCTTTCATGCAAGCTATGTAACTTATTCAATGGCTCAAGTTGATAATCAGCTGGTAAGGACTTGGCCTTCATCTTAGTCACCAGCTTTTCCCATCTGTTGATTTTCTTTCTCTTGCTTATATTTGTTTCAGCTTGTTCCGCCAAGTGTTGCATGCCCTTTAAGCTTGCTTTGGGCTATCTTCATTCCTTTGGGGTCTTCTATCTCATCATTTTAAAAATACTCCATCTTTGTTGGCCAATCAATTAGTTCTTTTGGCTCCAAATTTACTGAGAAGCATGACAGCTCCAACTTGGCTCCCCTTCCATTTATTGAAATGGCCTTGATGAGTCTCCTCTCTCTTGTATCCATTTCCTCAACTACATCTTCAGCCTCCTATTCTACTTCCTCAACTCCTTCCGTTTCACTCTCATTATCAACTCTATCTTGTGCATGGCCTCTTCTTCGAAAGATTTTCCATCCTTGTTTGTATCCTTCTCATGGTCTTTAACACTCCATCCAGTCTCCCTACAACATCTGCTGCTGTAGCCTCTGATGCCCTTCTCCTTGGAGGTATCTTTGTTGTCCTGACCTTCTTCCTTACAGTTGCACTCTTCCAATTGTAGTCCTATGTGGGGATACATGTCCACACCCAGCTAGACTCCAACCAGCCTCAAGTCAATATCTATGCACTCCTTCTCGGAGTTGTAACCTATGCTTTGATACCACATTGATGGCACAACAGGCAAGGGGAGATTCACAACCTGTGGCTCACATGCAACAGAAGCAAGCTGGGGTGTGTTGGCTGAAAATACACTTTTGGTGGCACAACCACCTGTAGTCAATCACTTGTAGCATCACCCTTGACCACTACTTCAGATGCAAGACAATTTTTGTTGTTGCTGTCATGTCCCCCAAAATTGTAGCATTGAGATATAAAACATCAAAACAAGATAAACAAAATACACATTAAAAACATTAACTATTTAATATTATTATGATTATAATTATCAAAGATAATCTTATAATTATAAATATTAAAAATAATATTGTAATTACCAAAATATAAATACTAAATATTATAATCGTTATACATCAAACTTCAAAGGTTGTAAATACATTAAAATAAAATAATAATATATTATTATTATACTTTAATAATTAAAATATTAAATATTAAATACAAATAAATAAACATCAAAAAAATAAAATAACAGATATCACTTTTGTTGACTAAGATAAACAAATATAAAATATACAATAAAATAAACAAATGACAAAATAAAACAAACAAATATAAATGGTACCAAGCACCGATTCCTAAGTGGCCTTTACCACAGCAGATAGTTTAAGGATGCAACGGTTATAGTGAAAAGATGCGATGGAACCTTACGGGGCAGCGATTGCATGAAGACACGTGACTCTTGGAGATTGATCTATAAAGGAAAGACCGAGCCAAGACATAGGGATATCGATGAGAGAGGAGAGTAATAAAGAACAGAATATCTGAAACACAGTCTAACCAATATATGAATAAAGAAGGATATATACGAATATATTCTGCATAAAGGGAAACACCGAATCACTTCAAGGAGAATATTCTGATCTAAACAGATCATGGAGTAAGCAAAGGATATATTAAAACATATTCCAAGGAAGGAACTACCGATAGAGGTATGTTCTATAAATATATATATCCACATTCTGATTTATGCAGATCATAGGAAAGTCTATGATAATTATTGAGTACAATTATGTATTTTGCTAGTAATACTTATTATTCTCATCAATAACTATGTAAGTATAATAGTACGTGTGTGTTAACATATGTAGGCCCATGGCAATGCATGGTTTGGCCGGACTCGACTGACTTCGCCCAGCGGTTCGCCGGTTCGAGGAGTCCCACCTGGCAGTCACACTACATCGGACTGATCCGAGTCGAGCGAGTCTGGGTGGGGACTCAGGAGTCTGACCACCGGGACTTCCGGCAGGAATCTGCAGTGGAGACTCGGGAGACCGGAGCCAGGGCTCTACTTGTGGCCCCGAGAGTCCAAAAGCAGGGTTAAAACCCGTTTTTGGCTTTTTTTTTCATTTTTTGACTATCACTCTTGAAAACCAGGTCTGCAAATTGTTTTGGGATTGATAGAAGGGAGAACGAACCAAAAAGGTCAAAATAGAGCAAGGTAAGTGATCTAACACTGCTTTTTGTTTGTTTTCTTCAATATTTTTGCATTCAAAATTTAAAAAATCAAGAAAAATAAGGGGAAATGCTGCCAATTTTTTTTCTAATTTCCTTAATAGCCTAATTCTTATTGTTTCTACTTTCTAGCTTGGTTTTGCATTTTTTTCCTTTTGCAAATGTTTGAAACTTTGAAATTTTGAATCACATTTATTTGCTGATTTTTTAGCAAACCCTAGCTGATTTTTTTTTTCATTTTGAACTTGAAACAGCAATGTCGTCTTCAAATCCAAAGGGAGTAAGAAAAGACCCTGCATGGAAGTATGCAATTCCAGGAAATAAAAAAGGTGAATTGACATGTCATGAATGCAACAAATGGATGACAGGAGGAATAAACAGATTAAAATACCACCTTGCTAGAATCCCTGGGCAAAATGTGGAGGGATGCAAGAATACTACTCCTGAGATCATGAGAGAGATGAAGGCCCTTCTTGCTGAATATGAGCTTAAGAAAGAGGAAAGACAAAAAACAAAAGATGCCCTAACATCAGTGATGAGTGGATCTCAATCCCAATCTGCACCCTCTATGCCCCATGGTGTTGCAAGTCCAAGCTTCCGTGCTCCACATTCTTCTTTTGGTGAGAGTCCTGATGGTTCCTTTTCTACTGCTAGTTAGGGTCCTTCATCAGGACCAAATTATTTTATTCCACGTAATGTTCCAGGAGCACAACCTTCACTTGAAGGTACGGGTTGGAATAAAGAAAAGCATCAAGAAGCTAGGATGGCTGCTGCAAACTTTTGGTACTACAATAATCTACCTTTCAATGTTGCAAACAACCCATATTGGGAAGGTTTGGTGAATGCCCTTACAGTTGCAGGAAAGGGGTTTAAGACCCCATCATCTAAAGATTTGAGTGGGCCATTGCTAGAGGAAGCCGTAAAGAATACACGGCTTGTGGTTGATGAGCAAAAAAAATTTTGGCGAAGAAAAGGTTGCAGCATTTTATCTGATGGGTGGACAGATGGACGAAATAGAACTCTCCTTAACTTTTTAGTGGCCTCTAATGGTGGATTGGTGTTTCTAAAATCAATAGATGCCTCCCATGAAGTTAAAAATGCTGAGACTTTATGCAATCTATTAGATGGGGTGGTCCAGGAGGTTGGAGTTGATAATGTTGTCCAAATCATCACGGACAACGCAGCTGCATATGTAGCTGCAGGTAGACTACTTATGGAGAGGTATCCCACAATTGCATGGTCTCCATGTGCTGCACATTGCTTAGACCTATTGCTAGAGGACATTGGGAAGATTTCATGGGTCAAAAGTGTGGTTGAAGATGCAAAAAGTGTTACAAAATTTATCTACAACCATACTTGGGTGCTTTCTTTGATGAGGAAATTTACAAATGGCAAGGACCTTGTGCGACCCGGAGTGACACGATTTGCTAGCCACTTCCTCACATTACAAAGCATTCTTGGTGCCATTAATCATCTCAAACAAATGTTCGTGTCTGATGCTTGGAAGGAGTCCTCATTTTCCAATAGACCTGAAGGGGAGAGGATTGTTGCCATAGTTTTTGATGAGACATTCATCAAAAATGGAGAGGAGTTGATGGGGGTAAGTAGCAATCACACAAAAATAAATTATACATGATAATCTATTTGCTGTTTTTTTTTTTTAGGGGTTAATTTTGTTATGATTTAACATTTGTTTTCATTTTTTTAGGTGACAGAACCTTTGGTGAGGGTTCTTCGTATGGTGGATGGAGATGGCATGCCAATGGGGTTCATCTATGAGGCCATGGATAGGGCCAAAGAGGCCATATCACGTTACTATGGCGGAAACAAAAGGAAATATGAAATCATATGGCGCATCATTGATCGGAGATGGACACACCAACTCCACCAGCCGATCCATGCCTTTGCCTACTTCTTGAATCCGAAGTTCTACTTCTCGGACACATTTAAGGCGGATGAGGAGGTCATGGAAGGTCTTGTCATATGCATTGATAGGATGGTGCCTGATCCTGAGCTGAGAGATAAAGTGCTTGATGAGTTGGAGGTGAGATTTGTTACATCTTATTTATGAATTTGCAATGTTGAGCCTTGACTATCTATGAATTTTCTATATTTGATTTACTTTTTCTTTTATCTATTCAAGGTCTACAAGGTGCAAAGGGGAGACTCTTTTCCTCCCAACAAGCAATTGAAAGGAGAGGAAAACAACAACCAGGTAAAAAATGAAATTAGAAACTTGATTCTTACATATAGATTGTTCAAAGTTTTAAACTTTACTTTATTCTTATTTCTTAATACTTATATTTTTTAAACATGTTTTTGTAGATCTATGGTGGGAGAACTATGGTGCTAGCACACCAAATCTTCAAAAGCTAGCCATACGTGTCTTGTCACAGCCATGCAGTGCTTCTGGGTGTGAACGGAATTGGAGTTTATTTGAGAACATTCACACAAAGAAGAGGAATAGGTTGACTCAGCAGCGCCTAAATGATTTAGTTTTTGTTCGGTACAACCTTCGCCTTCGAACTAGAAAGGTGGAGGGTGTTTCACACGAGTCCATCGACTTGGATGACATTGATCCATATGGTGAATGGACTATTGATGAACAAAATGATGAGGCTGATGTCTTCCTTACTGATGAGGATCTTGCTGAATTAGAGAGAGCAACAGCAAAGAAGAAGCAGCAAGATTGGATGCCATGGAGGACGATGAAGACACATTCGAATATCATGTTTCCCCTTCTCGATCTCCTACTCCTCGTTTGGATACTATAGCACGGGCACCTTCTAGTTCTAGGCCTCCAAAATTGAGTACCATTGGGAGGGGAAAAAGGAAGATGTAGATTACATGTGGTTGTTAATGTTTTCCTCTTTTTGACATGATTATATATAAACATTTATAAATTTATGATGCTGTTCTACATTGAAACTATGAGTATTTGATGACTATGAATGATGAAATTTCAATTATTGGGTGTTTGATGATCATATGACATGTGTAATCTTTGAATTATAAGTGTTTGATAATCAAATTAGGCTCTTATGTTCTCTAAATGCATTAATTTGTTCTTGTTTTTTTGTAAAACTACGGTTTTTTTTTTTGCCGAGTTCTTGCCGAGTCTTTTCCCGAGTTCGTGCCGAGTCCCCGAGTCCGAGTCATATTTTGGGCTGGAGTCATGTGATCCGAGTTTTCAACTATGTGTGTATGTAGGTATGTGTATGTATGTATGCATGTATATATATATAGATAATAGGCATGCCCGTGTAAGGGTGAGTATTGTAAGCCTAGAGCTAATTGATAATGGTTATACATATATATGTATTATATTCGATTATGTAATAATGATTAATTCATGATTTTAGGATTAATTAAAGTAATTAAATTATGATTTCAAGATTATGTTAATTAAAGGTAATTAGACTATGATCTTAGATTCATACCTATTTTATGGTTCCAAAATCATGACTAATTCATCTTGTGAGGGTCATTTATAGGATTCTAATATATTGTTCAAATATGATCAATAACTCATGCACATTCTCACTTACATCTTATGATGGTATTTTCAAACCTGAGTTTAATCAATTTACTATGTATATTTGTAATCAGTCATTTGCTTGTATTATTATGTTCATGTTCCACCATGGTGGGAAAGAAGGATTATAGAGGGAATGTTGCAAAGGGGTCTCTACTAGATACACCACCCGGGGGGGAACAAGATGAGTACACGAAGGGGTCTCTACTAGATACTGCCTTTGGGTCTAAATTGATCACCGCAATAACCATTGTAATCTTGCCCTCCCACCATGGTGCAACAAGAGGGGAGGATTAATTATGTGGAGTGGAAAGCGTTTGGAAGGACGAGGGAATTAGGATCGTTCCTAGACCGACTCATATGAATGGCATGCGCCACATGAGGTCACGGAAACTAAGGCACCCCATCAATCACGCTTGTCCATACTTCTCCCCATGGTGGGCACTTTGAGGTAAGGTAATAATCGGGATAGTAAAGCTACCATGGGATTACTAATGTTGAAACACGGTGCTTCTCTTGTTAGGTTATGGTTGTAATTGATATCTAACTTGTTTGCAGGATTAAAATCAACCAAGGTACTCTCTAGACCTTTTATTCACTTGTGAAATTGATAACTTAAGTTAGAATTAGTATAATCCCCGCTAGGGACATTACAGTTGCTGCAAGTGAATTTAGAACTTCAATGCACACCTTTTTTGTTGCTGCAAGTTCCTTCATTCAATTAGCTGAAAGTGAAACTCTATTGTTGCAAGTGGAGACAATACATTAGGTGTACAATATAGTTGCTGCCAATTTGGCTGATGCTATAAGAGCAATCCTCCTCCTCAATTGCAACAAATTAAGTTAGCACTAAAGGGTCCCCTTACACACATGCACATGAAATTCTATTTACCAAATCAACTCAAAATTCAGCCAGTAATACATAAATAAACAATCCCGCAAAATAACTTAAAAAGACCAAGACACTTAAGAGGCTTCAACTTTCATACACTTAGACAAATCAACATGAATACAATTTAAAACATGATACATTCATCATCACATAGGGAGTGCAAAATGTATGTATAGTACTTATGTCCTAATCTTGTACAGGCATATATAGAGTAACTTCCCTTGTTCTTGGGCATTACTTAGCAGACTTTTACTATCTCTAAGATAATCAGGAATCTGGGATTGAAAGTTCTCCTTTATCATGTTCCAGCCTCTTCCTTGATTGTCCTAATATATATAGTGTTGCAAGGTGTGCACCCTTGGTCTCCTTGTGCTGTGCAGTGCATTGCTCAGGTTTGTGACATGGCTTAACCGCCTCCTGTGGATTCATTAATTTTGACGGTTGTATCAGGCATTAACAAGTCGATCTTTTGGTGCAACAACAACTGTCTATGCAACAATTGGTATCAGAGCTTGGGTCATGGGTTTGAACCCCTCGCTTGCACTGGGGGGGGGGGGAGATTGTTGCGGTGTTTACCCTTGGTCTCCTTGTGTTGTGCAACACAATGCTCGGGTTCGTGACATGGCTTAACCACCTCCTATGGATTCATTAACTCTGGCGGTTGTATCAGGCATTAACAAGTCGATCTTTTGGTGCAATGGCAACCGTCTATGCAACATATAGCTCAACAAAACATTCTCTGGGCTTCTCCTTTTGGGTTCATTCCTGCAAAAAATTCCCCTTGTCCTTTCACACCTACTTGTTGAACTATGACTCTCGGACCAAATTTGGGCTCCTCTTGCGTGCTGCTTCCAACCCATCCTTCTTTACAAATGACTAGTCTTTTCAGGATCCCTAGTATGCTATGCACCTAGCTTCCTTCATCCCTGTTACTCACTAACTCTTTTTCTCTTTTTCCCATGTGGCCCTTTCTTCTTCCCTTTGCTTTTCCCGACTAGTTCCTTTCTGATTTTGGTGCTTTTCTTCCGTTGCGTACCTTGTGTACATGTTTGAGATTTCACCTTTCTTGCCCAACAATTGAACACTTGAATGCCAAAGGGAAAGGGTCAATGTGGTCTCCAAATTTGAATTGGCTCTTTCTTGGGCAATCACTAGCTTGTACGCCCAACCAAAGCCATACAAAATACTAACAAAACCAGCAATAAAAGAACAAAGCAAGAAAACTATGCTGTGATCATGCATATGAGTTGAATAGCTAGGTGATGCCCCTGCATCAAGTTTGGTTTCCATATTGAAGATAAATGGTCTCCAGTTAGACATAGAAGAAATAGCTGCCCTTGTGCTGAAACCCAATTGCAAGGATTGTTGTCCTCACATTTGATGGACCAGGTAAAATTGAGCCACATCTATGTATCTATAAACTTGATGCATATTTTAATATGCATTCCATGACTAATCTATAGAAAATGCAGTTTGCATCACTACATGTGGAGAGGACTATGTATGATGGGTGGCATCATCATGACATGGATGTTCAGGATGGTCTCAAAAAGGGTGACTCTTATTGGTAGGATTTCTCTTCTCTGACATATTTGATAAAAAAAACCAGTTATGATCACTACGTAGAGTTATAGAATTCATATCTAGAACATACTTTGTTGATGATTATAATAGACATTTGAAAACTGTGCATGCCAATTTGAGGCATCCGAACATCTAGATAAACCCACATGTTTGTTTATGGTCTGAATGATGAATTAAAGGGATATGTTGAGGCTCTTCAATCAGCTGACTGAGATGGAGCTATTATGCAAGCTAAATCATATGAAATATTGCTCAAAAGCAAGATCTGAAATAAAAAAAATTATACACTTACCAAAAACCAGCCTAGCTCAAATAGAACAATAGCCAATATTGATACAAAGTGAGCATGTAATGTTGAAATGTATGCTGATTAAGTACCAAGAGAAGATTTTGGGAAGCAAGGCAGTTGTTTCTCGTGCAATAAGAAGTGGGCCCCAAGGCAGAAGTGCTGGATGAGTTGGATAACAGCTAGGAAGAACAAGCTTAGATTGATGCAGGCATGACACCTGTATTGGATACATCACCAAGCTAGCCAACTTATCAGCTCATTGCAACTTTGGTTGCTATTAGAGAGTATCATCATATCCTACACTGAGAGTAGAAGGATGTATTAAAAGGACACGGATCATAGAACTCATTGATTCAGGTAGCAGACATAATTTCGTGGATTCTAAACTTGCTCTACTGATTTACATATCTGTCCATGTCCACCTTTAAAAGTTAGTATTGTTGAGGCGATCAGATAACTTGTGAGGAGTATTTTGAGTGTATGATCTTCAAGATGGGATCTTATTTAATGATATTTTCTTTTTATAAAATACCTTTGCAGGGTGCTGATATAATATTGGGCATATAATGGCTTCATGGGAATTTTGTATGATCTCTTATTGAAACTTATGCAAGAAGCTAAATAACTTGTAATTATGGGCTTTCAACCACCTAAATGCTCTATCATGTCAGCGCATAAAATGCAGAAGCATATTAATCAAAGTAACCCATGTTATATATGTGTATGTTTTTATAGATATACATCTAAGTTGCCGGTTCTGGTACAGGACCGGGCACAGGTATGGGATACGTGTACGCCGTTATGGCAATTTTTTTTCCTTGGGTATGGTATGTTTGGGTACGGCTGTATATATATATATATATATATAAAATTAAAAATATACAAAATTGTAAATACATTTGATAGTATGAACTAGGATACTTCATCAATCATCAATCATCATTAAATCTAAAATCATTGATCAATGCTAGTGATAAACTACAAGCCTATAAAGATAAATCATAAATGCCAATTGATAGTTCAAAATTCCAATACATATGTCATACTCATATATTAATATCATAATCATATATGTCTCTCTAGTCATGATTCAAATGAAAATCATTACAATTATTCATCAATCATCAAAAGGATCTAGATCAAATTCATCATTTGGTTCGACATCATTTGAACCACAAGCAAATGCATTGCCACTTGTAGTAGGTGCATCATTTACAAGAGTCTCAACATCATCATCATCATCATCATCATCATCATCATCATCATCATCTATAGTGACTCTAGCAAGCTCTGCAATAGATGCATCCAAGGGGCTATGTCCCAATTCTTCATTGAACCATCCTTGTACTCATCTTGCTTATGTGATAGAAGACGCAAGTTGGAATGGACATAAACCAAGTCTTTTGCTTTTTTTGCAGCCAACCAGTTACGGTTCACTGAGTGTGTTGAACCCAAACCAAATTTTTTGCTTCATCAAGGCATTTTGCTTAAAATAGTCTAAACCTTGCTAGAATGATGTCAAATACAGTTTTTGGGCAATATCAAGCATGGAGTTTTTGTTAATGTTTTGTCAGTCAAAGGCAGTATCCATTGATTAGAACCTGAATCAGAGGCTCAAAGCAAAGCATTTCACGGTGGAGGAGCATCTCACGACGACACTTATACTTTTAAATAGTCATTTCAGTGGCTAAAATGATGATTTCAGTGGTTAATTCTTGAAGATTTCTCAAGGAAAAGCAGAATTGCGCCCCTGTAGCCCAGGGGTGCCCTTCTTTTTGAAGGCCTAAATTTTGTGATAAATGCTCAAGCATACAGTCAATCTCTTCGAAATTGGTCTGCCTATCCGATGAGCTATCCAGCGAGGCTTTCCGAGACTCGTAACTCCGATAACTGACGACATAAGTTGAAGATTCCAAAGTTGTAGTTTGTAAAAGCTTATCTTTTTCCAGCTTTTGCGCCCTTGTAGCTTGAGGGCGCACCTCTTTAAAGAGGGTTAGATCTTGGTTTTCTTGATGATTGATGCAGTCAATCTCTTCACGACTAGTCTGCCTGTCCGACGAGCTATCAAATGCAGTCATCCGAGTCCCAGAGCTCCGGCAGTCAGTGTCAGAAGATGAGCTTATGGAGTGAGCTCACATCACAGAGCTTCCTTAAATGGTGAAACGCGTTTTCGGTGTGCCTGTAGCTCAGGGGCGCCCTTCAAAATGACCCTTGAGATGATAGAGTTTGCTGATAAGGTCTTCCTGACATCTGTGCTACTCTAGTCCGGCTTCGTGATGCACCAAGTTGCCTGTTAATCTGACATTCTGAGAGATCGTGGCAGAGGTTCTACCAGGCACGTAATTTCACGGGCGGACTGGCATATAAATTTCATTGTATTTCTGTAGGCTAGAGGCGCCTATCCTTCAGGCCTGTCAGATGAGGTTATTGACGTTCAAAGTCTTCACGAAACTTGAGCATAATTGCTCCATCTATTCAACGAGCCCAACCATCAGCCTTCGGGATTTGGCAAATGCTCATACGTGCGAGGTCTTTGAGGAAATACTGTAAAACGAAGACAGCTCAAAAGATGGCCAAGTCTGGTCGTCTATTCCATCTTGGGAAAGGCGCCTTTCTATTTGAGGTCTTAGAAGCAGTTTTCTTGCTTCGTCACCTCTAGAGACATCTCTCGTAGATCCTTCTGGCTACTCATCGAAACAGACGGTGCTCGAATCAGGTCATTCCAGCTCTTGGTATCAGAGGTCAAAGTAGGGCATTTGGTTGAGAGTTGCACTTTCATTAAAATGGTGTTCGTGCCTTTTCAAGCCAGGGGCGCTTTTACTTTAAGGGTCCTTAATGCACCTTTCAGATGTCGTGCGTATATTCGTTGGATGCAGAATACTCCTAGTTATGCAGTGAGCTTGGTTGCCTGTCAGCAGGGTTCACTGTTCGTCGTCAGCAGCTGTTTAAAGCGTCAGATGGCAGTTTGGAGAAATGGTTAAGTCTGGTACCTGAAAATCAATTTAATCAAGGGCGCCTAATTCTTTAAGGTGTTAAATGATGGATTTTGCAGTGATCACTCCCAGCAGACATTTCTTCCTTGCTCAGCAGGCTTCACAATGAATATACTTGTTCAGTCTCAGCATCACCCGGTCAGCCAGGAATCAGTGTCGAAGATGGCCAGTTGTAACTTTGTACTCAGCTACAAAGTAGGAAGTTAATAAAAAGCATGATATCTTAAGCAAATGGATGCCTATGAGGTCAGATGAGGACTTTTTGAAATCAGTGAAGTTCGCCGGTGAATCCAAGTGCTTTACTTGGTTTGTCAACTGATGTTAAATAATATTTAATATTTATTCTTGCATATTTAAAGCATTAATGGCAATTTTCTAAAGATGGCGCCTTTGCAAATTGCATGATAAATATTTTTTATTATTATTTATTTCCGGACTCAGTGTCAGTATCAGTGTAACAGGAAGGGGTCCAATCATAAGTCTTCTATTTTAGTTAAGGTTT
>VDFB02193096.1:0-21839 GCA_007258455.2 Sequoia sempervirens
TATATATATATATATATATATATGTTTGTATATATGTGTATATTAATATATATGTGTGTGTGTATATATGTGTATTATGTACATAAAAAAATATATACACATAAATATACTTATACATACATATACATATAAATACATATATACATACATATACATACATACATATAAACATATATATGTATACATAAATATATCTAAAAACAACACTTGCTCTTTTGGGCATATATCTGAAAACCCACATCTATATTCATCTTACCTGTGTTTAAATTTCTATCCTTTGGCTTTCCAATACAACACAGTAGCATTCATTTACTATAAAATGTTTTAATAATTGTCTACTTTCCATTGTACATACAATAGAGCACCATACATATATAGGATGAATGTAGCATGCTCGTTGTTCTATACAGTAATTTTTCCTATGTTTTACCCACAAGTGAATAGTCTATGTATCTAACTTTTAAGAGCAATAAAAAATTTCTTTTCCTTTGAATAAAAAATGCACATTTGAAACATATTTCAAACTTTTCCATTGCATACAAAAAAATTCCTTTCATTAATTCAAATAATGATGATACATAATTTCCATATGACATTTCATATTTACAATTTCTATAGAGATGGATACAAGTTACATACATAGCTTAAACAAGTTTACAGAATATATAAAGTACAATGATCCAGGAAATACCCCTCATAACTTGGCCACCAATTGATGAGGAGAAGCATCACTCAAGTGCTTTTCTGCCAACCACGGACATACTGCGGTCCCTCGCACATCTACCTAACTGGTAAGATGGCTCTACCCTTTGATGAAGAGATTGGTTTGGTAACCTCATAACAATAGCCTTTTTTGAGCTTAGTGTTGTGTCTTATATGTTTCTAGAACTGACATACAGTGGTTACAACTTGCATGTATGAACATCCCTTTCCTAGTACGTAATCCCGGATTGTAGTGAAACTGACAGTATAAACAGTGGTTACTTACACTACTTTGGCCAAAGTTTCCATCACCTTGAACTTGGAGTGGACGTCACACGTTCACCCACCTTCCTAGCTTGATTTGGTTTCAATGACCATTATACTCTATATCTAGGTTACCCCCTTTCCCATGGATCAAACAAATCCCAGGAATAACTCACATAACTTTTCATAAACAAAATGGCTTTACTTACCATAGTGATTCTAGCGACTTCATGCTTAATGCTACGTACATCTAATTTAGACATCCTACATATAGCGATGACAACTATGTATAGTATAAATACATTGCACTCATATAAACTCCCATATATAGGGTACATAAAAACATAACTACTAATATAGGTTCTACAACATAATGCACAACCGAGAAACATGCCATAACAACCAAACATCACAACATATTCAAAAACACTCTTTTCCAACTTGGTAACAAATCTACTTATCCTTTCCAACGTAAATAACAAAGGTATAGAAACTAGCATACCTGTATAATGCTCCAATTGATTAAACTCCTTCCTAGTTCGATTCCTCAAGCTTGCTTGATTCCTCCTTCAAGATCCACTCGATTACCCTCTTCTCACTTCTCACTAACTCTCACAATAAGCACAAATACGAAATAGCAAAACAAATCTCAACTTTCAAACTCTCAACTTACTAACTTAGAAATCACAGCAAAATAACATCAAGATAATCAGAATGATAAGTGTAGCAATTGGTAGAATGAGCACCTCTATTTATACTAATTTGTGAGCAACCAAAGGCTACAAACAAGTTAGCATTACTGCCACCTTTTTAACCTCATGCAACTACTCATTAGTCTAATTCACAGGTTTGCAACACATCACAGTCCTCACCATTTAAATGGCTGAGTCAACTTGATATATGGGACAGAAGCTCAAAACAAGTTCCTTAATACGAATTCCTTCATATATTGATGCCAAGTTTCCACTTGACTGAGTCTCATAAACTTATGCAAAATCAACAAACTTAACCAATGCAACCTCTACAGATTGGTGCCACATATTCCAAAGTTGGCGCCACATTTTGTAGTGCTGGCTTGACTCTTTCAAATGGTTGCAACTGTTTTAACTTCCTTTTAAATGCTTTACACAACAACATTATCCATACGTGCTTTTGTTTTGTTGACAAAGTCTTAAACACTTTATGCATTGGCAAGATATAACCAAAGGTTGCACTTTGCAAAATACATGCACATTATCATATATGCAGTTCACTTTAAAACAACGCTATTGTAATGTCCCCTTTTTAGCCAGCTTCTGTATTTGTCAGATTAGCCTATCATTAGGTCCTCATAGGCTAATGTTGGTGTTTAGAGGACCCTATGAGGGAGTTATATGGTTCTTCGGATGGCAGTTTATGGTGTTTTCTTCTCCAGTACTTGGGCATATTCTTGGTTTTCCTTCTGGAGGTGTTACAAGCTCCATTTATGCACACTTACTATTTTTAGTGCCTTAGACGTTCGGGTCCAACCTTACTATTTATAGTAAGGAATCCAGATGAGCAATTTGAGCAGTGGGATTCCCCGTGGCGTTGACAAAATTAATTAATGCTGATTATTTTTGGAGTTATGATATTTTAATTATTATTAAAGTGACTACTTCAATAATAATTTAATTATAAAAATGGATACATTAATGACTTATTTGACTTTATAATATATGGCTTATTTTATAACATAAAGTCAAACCATTTAAAAGTCATTAAAGGGGCACCCACATAAAGTATTAACACATGGCAACAAAAGCACATATAATTTAATATATTAAATGCATTAAAAGTGCCTTGGGAATCGTGCCATTTGGAGGAGGTATAAAAAACTTTTGAAAAAGCATTCATTCTTTCATTCAACACTTTGCAAATTGAAGAGTTTTGGTTGTGAGAAGAAATAAGGGTTTTTGCTGCAAATTCAATCTTGGAGAACATGGTTTCTCTCAGATTCAAGCATTCTACAGGTGTGAAATACCACCGAAGGTTTGCTCTTTAGGTGGCTTCACATAGGTGTCACATTTGTGCACATTGAGGAGATTATCAACAATAAATTGCTAACGGTTTAAGTGCAGATAAGAGCTGATAGGAAAACAAGCATTGTTGAGAGTTTTCATTGCTGATTGCACTCCTTTCAAAGCTACATGGGTTTCTCAAGGCCGTATTGTTCTTCATTGCAAGGCTGTGTTTCCTCTAAGGGTTGGCGTGTGAGTTTAAGGCTAAAATGCCTAAGATTTCAGCATTCCTTCACTCTCATCAAGGGCGTCTAGGACATTGATGACAATCTTTAGCAAATAGGGGGTGGAGAAACTAATATTTTGAGCTAGGCATACAAGCATGAGGGTTTTGTTGTACCCAAAATTAAAAGTTTTGCTTCAATAAGGCATTTTGATAAAATGGTCTAAATCTTGCAAGATTGTCATCAAAAGTCAATTTTAGGTCAAACGAAGCATGGGCTTTCTGTGGGTTTATTATCTAGAGGATACTAGAAAATTTTGAAAATTTTGAAAATTAGGGTTTCAGGTCCCTGTTTTTAGGAAAAACCCTAAAAAGTAGGATCTTTCTAGAATTGATTGAAAATAATTTTGATTGGCTTATTTCACTTCACGATCACATTGGTCAAGTCAGAATCAGGAAAAAGTCAGTTTTGCTTTGTGGGTCTAATTCACTTTTTCAAGAGAAAAGTTAGGACCTCCGAGGTCAACAATGGTAGATGGCCAGTACCAGGTGTCGAAATCTAAGCCTCAAACACATCGTAGAAGATTCAATGGTGAAAGATGCTAAAAAAAGCTTCGCGACGGAGGGGATTTTCCAAAGGTAAAAAATGTGAAAAATATTCTAAGTCTGGAAATATGACACCTTGTTACAAGGGAGTTGCTCGAGCATCAACGCCCAAGTCAATTTTGCAGTGTCCATACATGCAGAAATGGTGAAAGCAATCACAATGGTGAACGTACTCGTGTCAGCAGCAGTAATGCTTCAACACAGTCAACTCAGTCAAGTAACACGGTGATCGCAAAGTGCGAAAGAGGTGGAAATCATCAAAAAATGATCAAATTTGGAGCCCACTGTGCCCTTGCTGGCCAAGGGTGCCCTTGAATTTGAGAGGCTAAATGTAGTGGTTAACACTTGCAAAACCATTTTTCTTCTTCATAATTCTACTAGCTTTCCAACGAATCATCAAGCGAGTCCAACAAATTTGTCAAACATCAAAAAACGGCGGCAAAAGTAGGAGATGCTGAAGGCAACAAACATGAAAGATGGCAGTGTTTTACGAAAATTGTACCCCTGTAGCCCAGGGGCGCCCAAGAATAAGAGTCATCAGATGTCAGTTCTTGGATTTGTTATCTCTAGGTGATCTCTTTAGAATCATCCTAGCTTTGCGATGAATCCAACCGCCAACTCAGAAGATATATCAGACAACAATGGCCGTTGATCTAGTGGGCACATAAAATGGAGGATGAAATGAAAGTCAAAAGGTCAAATGTACCCTTGTAAGCTAGGGGAGCCTAGACTTTTGGTCAATCAGATGAGGTTTTTAGTAGCTGACTTCTTCAAGAGATCTGCTCAAAATCCTTCTAGCTATGCGATGAATCCAGTAGTCAGCTCTTAGGAATTGTCAAACGCTCGCAAATGAAGATCAAGTGTAAAACATCAAAGATGAAAGCAAGTTGAAAAAATGCAAATTTGGTTGTTGAGAAAAATGCACCTTTCTTGGAAAAGGCGTCCAACTTTTTGGGGCCTCAGATGCAGCTTTCTGACTTTGTAACTCTCAGGAACATCTCTTCAAAGTTGTTCAATCTCTATGATGAGATCATCAGCACAAACATCGGAGTAGTCAAACTCCTGACAACAAGGGTCAAACTGGAGCATTTCATCAAAGGTTACAAATTGCAAAATGTATCTCAAAGACCCAATTGCACCCCTGCAAGCCAGGGGTGCCCTTGAATTTGAGCTTCTTAAATCAACCTTCAAACATTGCAATACCAGTCATTCTTTCTGGAATTGAACTAGTTTTTCGTTCCATATCTCGGCATGTTCGTGGGAGTCATTAGTCATCTACAGTTGCAGATTGAAGCTCGAAGGGTCAAATTGACGAGATTGAAAAAATCCAAAAAATGGCCAAGTTTGGTGAAAAAAGCACCCTTTTGGCAAAAGGCGCCCAAAATTTCAAGCCATCAAAACTAGTTTCTGAGGTTTGTAGCTCCCACCAACATCTCTTCAAACTTGATCCAGCTTCGTGGTGAATTTGTGAACTTAGCTTCAAAATCAACCGGGCATTCAAAATTCAGGGTCAAACAGAGGCAGTTCGTCACAACAGAAGTTGAAAATCTTTAAAAACATTCGAACTCCCTCAAACTTGGGTGCTAAAAGTCAAAGTGGGCCCAATTGACTCTTAGTTACAATTTTTGCTTGCTTCCTCTTGCACATGGTGTCCTAAAATTAGAGGAGAACTTCAGTTAGCAAGGCTTGCACAAAAATTGACTCCTCAATTAGGGTTGGCACACTGTTGACGTGGTTTTTGAGACCGCACCAACACAGAACAAAGTCGCCCAACGGACGCTCTATTCTCTCTTGATCAAAGTATTCCGCACGCTAAGATTGCCAGAAAGTTCGTGCGTTCAACTCCAAGGTTCCTTTAGTGCGAATAGGCTCGGTTTGGCTTGATGTGATATTGCTGGTATGTCAAGGGGACTTACGTAGTTGTTCAGACTTCTCGCAGTTAGCAGTTGATATGTAATTTGAAGGGGATTCTTACCTGTATGATTTGGCAATGTGTATCCTTTTCTAAAACTAACAAGAAGTATGCGGAAAGTAAAAGGGAAAGGGCCTAAGAAATTTGTACTCTATTCTAAATGCAAGGTATGTGGGGCTTCGTCTCAATAGACTTCAACCAGATTTCACCTAGCCTCCGTCGGACAGCCTCGGCAAAATCGGTGCAATCTTCAAAGGGGATAGCGAAAGGTATTCAAGTTACAGTTTAACATACGTACACCATCAGAACAACGCATATAAGTATGTAAGCCATAACCGAAGTCAAGCACAAGATAATGTCCAGTTGACCACGCAAGGCAGACTTATCATCAACAAGCCGCTAGTGGTATGGAATAAAATGAAGCTATCTCAATGAAACACCACACACCAAAGTAAGCTACTTGCATGAATTTAATCTACTTGGATACGAAAGGAAGAAGAAACCTTGCTAGCATTTCATGACAAGACAAATTCCATCATCGATGAAAAGATCTATTATCACAAAATGTGTTACACAACAGTCTCTTCAAAAGTTCTCAAAGGGAAAACTTTCTTTCTTCTCCAAATTATGCAAAATGCTCTACACTATCTAGCTCTACTCAACAATCTCTAGCTCTGATCTATCTTCTAATATTCTGATTTCTAATCTCTAATTCTAATCCCTTACAAATGAGGGGGACTCCCCCTTTTATAGCTAGCCAAGTCCCAAAGGACGGCTAGGGTTACAATCAATAGAGGGGCCAGAATCGTGCCACCTCAGCCCTAACCCTAAAAACTGCCAGAATAGGGAGTGGTACATTAAATGAATCTAAGATTCCCACTCACTCCCAAAATAGCAAATGCAATAAATGCTCCATACTCAGTCTTCTAGAAGATCCTCGTCCAGTAGTGTGTTCCCATTAGCCTTCTCTCTGAGTGCCAACTCAACAAATCTGCTAAGTACGGCCTCAACCTCCTCAACTGAAATAGATGGAACACAATCTAACTGAAACTCTAACACTGTAACTGAGTGCTCGTGCCTCGTACAAGATTTTCTCCAAGCAGCCAATGAGTCCTGCGTGTTCTGGATCAAAGTGGAGAATGTAGCAGTGTTTTCAAAGTCATCTTGTACGAAGGTCTTAACATCTGCGAAGAAGGGAACCAGCAAACCCCTCAAATTATCAAAACTTATCTCTTCTGGACTCAGCCGCCTAGCGAAGATGGCCTCGAAGGTGTTCTGAACTCCATCTATAATATTGGCCATAGCCTTCTGAATCCGGGCTGAATCCGCCTGTGCTGCATCGAAGAAGCCACGCCCTGTGATAGCCGAAGAATACCACCGAGAGAAATCATATCGGTCATTCGCTTGAATGACACCTCCATCAATCAGCAACTGCAATGGCACATGCCTCAGCACCTCAAGACGCTGGATCACCTTACTCTGATAGATGGAAGCATCGCCCCAAGCATGATCCACCGCATCCATCCGTGCCAAAATAGTAGAGGCCTGCTGAAAAGCAAAGGATAGGTCCTCCATGAATTTCTCTGTCTCCGTACGAACCCCTGTGACCCATTTGTCTGCCTCCTGTGCCATCCTCCCAAACTCTACCAAGCCGCTGATCGACTCCCTAGGAATATCTGCTGGAGGCTCTATCACTGGTACATCCTGCCCTCGAGCGAACAAGCTGCTGAACATATCCAACTAACGCCTTGTGTTCTTGTTTCAACTTCTTGTATTTCCCTTCTTTCCTGAATAATCTATCCTTGAGGGCAAGGAAGGAGTTATCACACTCCTCAACAATCTGAGCACGAGTAGAGCGTCCCAAGTCAAGAGTGGTGACCACATAATTTTCAGGAGCTGCTTCATTCCGGTCACACTCGACTTGTGGGACAGCAACGTGAAGGGTGCGAGAGCCATCCTCATCAGTGGAGATCTTCGAAAACTTTCTTGCCTTCTTCTTTGGCGGAGGAGCACTGATCCGGTTCAAAAACTCTTCCATCTCAACCGCTGGATCAATTTCCTCGCTCGGGCTTCTTCGCATTCTGTCTCTAAGCCAATCGGGCACCTCATATAGTATATCAAAGAGACTCTTTGCTCCACGATGCCTCGACTTCTCTAACTTTGTTCCGCTGCTTCCTCGATGCAGTGACTCATCGTCCTCAAGTGGGCGAGTGTCACGACACTATATCATCATCATCATCATCATTCATAGCGCCTCTAACTCCTGGCGAAATTGAGGGTCATTAATAGTCCCCTCATCATCCTGGCGATCTATTTGATCAACCCTATGCACCAATTACATTGGCACTCTGGCCAATTGACTCCCTCGAGTGGTGAATATCCTCTGTATCTCCGATTTTGATTATTTGCAATCCTCGATGAAGCCAAATAAAGACACCTCCTGTATGCTTGGAGAACGTGTCTCCAAAGGTACTGCTACTGTAACTCGTGGAGGTTCTGGCTGAATTATTTCTTTCTTTCTGGACTCTGGTCCCCTTGTGATCTGTTTCTTCCTTCCTGTGGTGGGCGTCCTGTGATCTCCCATCAAGTTGTAAGTCAAAGCAATTGACCTACCTTTCAATCTGCTCACTCGCCTATCGACCCATGCCCTGGTGAATGTCATAACCGGGATAGAGAGAGTATCAAGGTCGGCAACCTCGGGCTCTGACCAATCTATAGGCGGAAGTGGAGTATCCCGAACGGCTGCATAGTCTGGATGGACTACATCCATATCCTCATTAACCTGGTCCGGAACCGGAACTACCTCACACTCCCTGATCAGAGTAATCGGCAATCTAGAGAACATCCTCTTTCTCACTTCAATCTCATCAATTGCATCAGCCCAATAATCCTCAATGGTGGCCTTGTGTTTGAATTCCTCTGACAACACCCAGTTGATGTTATGGTGCGGGTCATAGTGTTGTCTACTTGTGTGATATGAAAAATGATAGAATTGAAGCTCACTTTCAGCTTCTCTACATGCCTGTATCGAAGGACAAACCTCGTCAGAGTTGCCCATCACAACTGGAAACTCTATCCCTACTTTCTTCTTTTTCTTCTGGATTTTGTCAAAGGCCAGCAACTGTCTAGCTATCTCTAACATTATTATTCTGTCTGTTGGGTACTTAGGCAGCCTATATGGGTATGAAGAAAATCCTTGCAGCCTAATGTATGAAAATCTTGGAAACTGTATAAACCAGCACCCATACCTTTCAATTAGTTCCTGGGCATTTCTAGAGATCCTGCACTGTAACCTCTCCTGAAGTAGCCTCGTGATGTACATGGTGAATGAATCGTTGACACGCTTGTAATGGGTTGTGCTCGAAAGGTGCAACTGCGTACATGCCTCATGAATTTTGAATTGGTGAGAGCCACAACCGATGGGTTCCTTGTAAGAAATCCCTCTGTACCTCGTCATACTTGCCAACATATAAATTAGATAGGAACTCATGTAAAACGTTTTAGTCCTCCGCAAACTCAGGAGCTGCTCATGTATATTGTCACTAATCATCTCAGCCCAATTGACATAATCCTTGCCTTCCAACACCAGGTTGATGTAATAAAACATCCAAGGCTCAAAAATGTAGGACTGTGGGCAACCACCAACCCTGCTCAGCAACATGATAAGATCACAATATTCCTGTTTCAAGTCCTCTGCTATGATCTGCTTCGGCAGCTTCGTACGAGACGGCTTCGGAGTGCTCATCCAGTGAGTGTTAATTGTATCCATGCATCGTTCAAAAGCAGAAGCATACATCCGCTCTGCTCGCTCCCTGGATTTGTAAATCATGTTTCTATGCACCGGGATCCCAAAAGCTTCACCAATGGCTGCCAGAGTGAGATTGGCAAGCACTCGGCCATCTGGTGACGTGATCGACCGGTGTTCTTTCTCGTAACAGTTGGCGCACTCCATTATCAGCTCCGAACACTGAATAGCTGGCGGAAAACCAGCAGCTGCATACAGTCCACTTCGGACGATGTTGTGCGAAGTGACCGAAGCCCGATGACTTCCAATTCCAAACAGCCTGTTCTTGAGGGTCTCCAAGTTGACAGCGCCCAAGTTCGTGTCCGTCAACTTGCCCAGCTTTGAAATAAACTTTGACTCTGGCATGAACGTTTTGCTGAGCTTCTTGATCGTAGCTTGTCTTGAGGCACCATTGTCCTTTCCGGTTGTCCTCGCTTCAGCCATCTGCAACATAACAAACATTCATCAGCAATTAAATTTAATAAAATAAGGCACGATATAGGGGCTGCAGTCGAATTCTAAAAGCTGCAATAATTCTTGTGTTTGCCAACCTCAGCTTCTTCTCTGAATAAATTCGAATTTTGACACTTAGAACAGATTTCTAAGTGAACTCTGATGACTTTACTTCAACCAGCAATCGGCAAATTGAACCCCAACCACTTCGTATCAGCAAACAGCAATTTCAATTTACACTTCCAACCAGCAACCTCACACTAACAAGTTCGTGCTTTAAAGTTCTCAACTATTTCAACTCAATACAAGGCGTCCCTTTCAACTCTACTCCAGCAACTTCAACTAAGCAAACCAGATTTTAAACTTCAACTTAACAAGGCCGTACCTTTTCAAGCAACTTCAAATTGCAGCAAACACTTCTCCACTCAGCAATGGCGTACCTCTCAGCAAAATTCGAACCTCTTCAAGCTCACTCAGACTTAGCAAATTCGCCTTTTCCAGTTGTGAAAATGAGTGAAAAACTTGCTCATTTTATAGCTAAAATTCAAATTCTAGAAGACGTTATTTTTAGCCAGTGCCATTAAACTCCACTACTCCACTTCAAGAATTCGAATTTTCCCTCTCTGGTGTTTCTGACACTTGTCTCCAGTCGTCGGGAATATTATTCTTCTAGAAACTTGACTTTGACTGGCGTTCAGGATTTCTTTTCGAAAAGTTCAAATTTAAATTCATCTTCTTTTAACTCACCAGTCGGAGCTCTGTCACTTGAATTCGAATTTCTAACTTCATCATCTGCCCTGGAAAATTCATCTTCGAAGAGTTTAATCAAAATCATCTAGGCAATTCCCTTTAGATTCATCGTTCGAAGAAAATTCACTTTTTACATGCAAACATGGGCGCATTTCCTTATAGGAGGAGGACGAACTTGCAAATGCCTTGTGACTTTTCAACTTCCGTTTTTTGTCTTCATGTGAGCTCATTTGGGCGCATTTAGGAGGGTGAGGAGGACAAGCATGCAAGTTGGGCGCATTTTCATACTAGTGGAGGATGAAATCTCCAGCATCTTTGGGTGACTCTTCACCTTACGTTTTTTGTCCTCACATGGCCCAGTTTGGGCGCATTTTGGCCTTGAAGAAGGATGAACAATCTTTGACCACTTTGACTCCTTTGTGTTTTGGGCGCATTTTGATGTGAGAGAAGGATGGGCGCATTTCAATGAGGGTGGCGGATTTTTCATGTTTGACTTTGCTTTGACCACCTTGTGAACTGGGCGCATTTCACCCCCTGAGGAGGATGGGCGGATTTGGAGGGGTGAGGCGGATTTTCATATACTTAGAAATTTTTTCATCTTTCCTTCTTTCATTTTGGGCGCATTTTGCCCCTGCTGCAGGATGAAAACCTTTGACTTTTGTTTGACCTTCCTGCCTTGGGCGCATTTTGACCCCTGAGCAGGATGAACTCACTTTTCCAAAAATTTCTACGCTTCTAGCTGAGATGGGCGAGACTCCAGACTTAGACAAAATTTTCATCATCCTCGCCAGCTTACGTGCCCTGCTATTTATAGTAAGTTCTCTGAATTCGCGCCTCTGAAACTCGGAATGGCCTGAAATTTTAAACATAGCATCCTCATAACCCTGTTAACCTGTCACCACTGCAACTTTTAGTCACCCTGCTATTTATAGCCTGTTTCTGAAGGTGGCTTACTATAAATAGTAAGCTCATGTTTCTGATAGTTCCCAAGCTCCGATCGAGTTGAAATTTGAATGAAGTCTCACCCGTGACAACTGGTGACAGCAGCGCTGTACAAGCGATTTACTATTTTATGCGTTCCATTTGACTTACTATAAATGAAGTAAGTGCTCCGTTTGACTGAAATTTCACGTAGGACCGAAGCGAAGGACTACTTGTCCAGTGGTTTATCGGATTTTGAAGATTTTGACTTTTTGATGCTATTTTTGAGCTCATTTATGACCTAATTTGCGTGCATCGTATCAAAAATCTCCGTTTGCTTTAAGATTTTACTTAGCTTTCTTGTGATCATTTCGTGAATCACAGGCTAGCTGGGTGGTGTTTGCTTAGGACACTGCTAAAAATAGCAAGTTCCTTCTTGAGTAAGGATCCTGGTTTTACGTAATAAGCACCATCGCGAAATACCGAAAAACCCATCGGGGAATCACGCGACATGCAAAGAAATTTCGACATGTGCAAACCCTAAAATAGCCTCGGAAGGCTGAATCTTGAAAGTGGTCATCTCGACTTGCATGTTACGTCATCGCGAAGGTCTCGAAAAACCCAGAAGGAATATCCAGACATGCAAAGAAAAACTCTGCATCTGGATCCTGAAATCTGCCCTGGAAGCCAGACTGCTAAAAATAGTAAGTTGTCCGTTTTTGCTCAAATTTGGCATGCAAAGCGTTAGAATATACTCTGAATCTTTGTGATGATCGGAATCTCAAAATAGTGACAAATTGCTTTCTGAATGGAGACTTACTAAAAATAGTAGTACCTTGAATCGGATGAGAGAATTCGGTGAAAGCCTGTTGTATGCTTTGCATTAACAATAATGGATTTAATTTTCAATTTTCGACTTTACTTGACCTTAGGCGGCGGAGGCGGTAAAACCCTAATTTTAGACTTGGCCAATATTTGGCAGTTTTAAAAGCTCAATAGCGTACCCACAACCCGAGAAAGGCGGACACGAGGAAAAGAGAGAGCGGAGAGAGAAAAAACCCAGAAGCAAAAGGGCCGGGTGGAGCAAAAATTAGGGGTCCCCATCTTGAATGGGCGATGTGAAAAGGTCACAACAACGAAAATACTTATATGCGTCGTTCTGATGGTGTATGTATGTTAAATTATAACTCGAACATCTTTTGAAGATTGCACCGATTTTACTGAGGCTGTCCGACGGAGGCTAGGTGAAATCCGGTTGAAGTCTATTGAAATGAAGCTCCACATATCTTGCATTTAGAATAGAACATAAACTTCTTAGGCCCTACACCCCTTTAAATTCAATTCATTTCCGGTTAGAATTAGGAAACTTGCGCTCACTTGCCTAATCATTTGAATCACACGACAGCCCTTAGTCTACTGTTTGTTGTTAGCCGCCGAACAATTGTGTAAGTCCCCTTGACATACCAGCAATATCACATCGAGCCAAACTGAGCCTATTCGCACTCAAGGAACCTTGGAGTTGAAAGCATGATCTTACTCGCAATCTTAGCATGCTGAATACTTTGTTCAAGAGAGGATAGAGCGTCCGTTGGGAGACTTTATTCTGTGTTGGTGCGGTCTCAAAAACCACGTCAACAGGAACGACTTGAAATTTTGCACACCGCATCCTCATCATCTTGTTGTCCTGTCGACACTGCCATTTTTAATCACCCTGCTATTTTTAGCCCATTTCTGAAGGTGGTTTACTATAAATAGTAACCTCATGTTTCTGATAGCTCCACTGCTCCGATCGACTCGAAATTTGAATGAGGCGCTCCTCACCACATGACCTGTCTGTCAACACTGACGCATGCAGCTGATTTACTATTTTTAGTCTGTTTCCAATCTGGCTTACTATAAATAGTAAGTGCTCCGTTTGACTTGAAATTTTACCAGCAGATAGCTTGAAGAATGCTGATCGCGGTGGTTTACACCGGTTTTCGAAAATTCTGACTTTTTACGCCTCTTTTTGGATCCCGAAGCTGGAAACCCTAATCCGCTCTGCATGCATATCAAATGATATCTGTTTCTCTTCGTTTCTGTGGCGCTGCGATCAGCTCGTGATTCTGAACTGCTGGGAAGTGGCTGCCGGGACATACCTGCTAAAAATAGCAAGTTCCATACTGAGTGAATATCGTTGTTTGCATGTCACACCATCGCGAAGCTCTCGAAAAACCCATCAGGAATCATCCGACATGCAAAAGAAACCTTGACATGCAAACCCTAAAAAAACCTCGGAAGGCTAAATTCTGAAAGTGGTCATCTCGTTTTGCATGTTATATCGTTGCGAAGGTCTCGAAAATAGAAGGAATATGCCAACATGCAAAGGAAAACTCTGCGTCTGAACCCTGAAATTTGCCCTGGAAGTAGGACTGCTAAAAATAGTAAGTTGTCTGTTTTCGCTCAAATTTTGCACACGAGTAATCTGATACGCTCTGAATGTTGTGTGACTGTCGGAATTTCAAAAATGCTGCCGAACTGCTCTCAATTTCACACTTACTAAAAATAGTAAGTACCTTAAAATCTGATAAAAACTTGCTGGGAGCGTGCTGGAAGCATACTGACAACACCGCTAAGTTCAATTTTCAATTTATTGACTTTATTCGACCTTGGACTGACCAGGAAAGATGAAACCCTAACTTTCAGACTCGGTCAGTTTCACATTTAAACTCACTAACGAGCGCAACCCCTCGAAAGACGGACATCAGAAAAGAGACAGAGCGAGAAAGAGAGAGGAAAACCCAAGCCAAAAGACCAGAACAACCAAAATTTAGGGGGTCCCCATCTTGAATGGGGCGATGTGTGAAAAGGTCACAACAATACTTAGTCTTTCCAATTCGTCCTTAGGAGGGGTAGCATTACTAGCATTACTACTAGCAGTATCTCCTTGTTTGTATTGTGGCGCGTCCCTTGGAAGAGGCTGGTTATTGCTTGCATTTGGATGTGGTGGCGTTTGGAAGTTATGTAGAGGAACTGACGAGGTCAAAGGCTCCTGATTTTTTCGATAGTAAACTTTTGGTGGATTATTGCCTGTCTGCTGGAATGCTTGAACTTCTTTTATACCTTCGACCAATACGCTATTAAAAAATGGCGGGAAGTAATAATTGGTCGTGTCTTCTACAGGTCCCTCAGCAACTGTGTATGAGTAGAAGGTGGATGGCGTCTCCACTGGTCCATTAGCTGACGCTGGTGGAAATCTTTGATTGTGTTGATACTTTGGGTATTCTTGAGGTGGATACTGAACACTTTCGAGTAGTGTTGACGTGGTTTTTGAGACCGCACCAACACAGAACAAAGTCGCCCAACGGACGCTCTATTCTCTCTTGATCAAAGTATTCCGCACGCTAAGATTGCCAGAAAGTTCGTGCGTTCAACTCCAAGGTTCCTTTAGTGCGAATAGGCTCAGTTTGGCTTGATGTGATATTGCTGGTATGTCAAGGGGACTTACGTAGTTGTTCAGACTTCGCGCAGTTAGCAGTTGATATGTAATTTGAAGGGGATTCTTACGTGCATGATTTGGCAGTGTGTATCTTTTTCTAAAACTAACAAGAAGTATGCGGAAAGTAAGAGGGAAAAGGGCCTAAGAAACTTGTACTCTATTCTAAATGCAAGGTATGTGGGGCTTCGTCTCAATAGACTTCAACCAGATTTCACCTAGCCTCCGTCGGACAGCCTCAGCAAAATCGGTGCAATCTTCAAAGGGGATAGCAAAAGATATTCAAGTTATAGTTTAACATACGTACACCATCAGAACAACGCATATAAGTATGTAAGCCATAACCGAAGTTAAACACAAGATGATGTCCAGTTGACCACGCAAGGCAGACTTATCATCAACAAGCCGCTAGTGGTATGGAATAAAATGAAGCTATCTCAATGAAATACCACACACCAAAGTAAGCTACTTGCATGAATTTAATCTACTTGGATACGAAAGGAAGAAGAAACCTTGCTAGCATTTCATGACAAGACGAATTTCACCATCAATGAAAAGATCTATTATCATAAAATGTATTACACAACAATCTCCTCAAAAGTTTTCAAAAGGGAAAACTTTCTCTCTTCTCAAAAATAAGCAAAAATGCTCTACACTACTACACTATCTAGCTCTAAGGCTAATGCTCTCTCAATGTCTACTCTGGTTCTGAATCCTAATGCCTTACAAATGAGGGGGACTCCCCCTTTTATAGCTAGCCAAGTCCCAAAGGACAGCTAGGGTTACAATCAATAGAGTGGCCAGAATCGTGCCACCTCAGCCCTAACCCTAAAAACTGCCAGAATAGGGAGTGGTACATTAAATGAATCAAAGATTCCCACTCACTCCCAAACTAGCAAATGCAATAAATGCTCCATACTCAGTCTTCTAGAAGATCCTCGTCCAGTAGTGTGTTCCCATTAGCCTTCTCTCTGACTGCCAACTCAACAAATCTGCTAAGTACGGCCTCAACCTCCTCAACTGAAATAGATGGAACACAATCTAACTGAAACTCTAACACTGTAACTGAGTGCTCGTGCCTAGTACAAGATTTTCTCCAAGCAGCCAATGAGTCCTGCGTGTTCTGGATCAAAGTGGAGAATGTAGCAGTATTTTCAAAGTCATCTTGTACGAAGGTCTTAACATCTGCGAAGAAGGGAACCAACAAACCCCTCAAATTATCAAAACTTATCTCTTCTGGACTCAGCCGCCTAGCGAAGATGGCCTCGAAGGTGTTCTGAACTCCATCTATAATATTGGCCATAGCCTTGTGAATCCTGGCTGAATCGCTATCTTGCATCCCGAGAAGAGAAGCCATACAGTATTGATAGCGAAGGTACCACGAGAAATCATATGGTCATTACGGCGAATGACACCTCCATCAATCACCGACGAAACGCAATGGCGCATGCCTCAGCAGCTGGCAACACCCCTCAAAGACATTTTGGATCACCCTACTCGGTAAAGATGGAAGCCTTCAAGCATGATCCACCCGCATCCATCCGTTATGCAAAATAGTAGAGGCCTGTTGAAAGGCAAAGGCAAGGTCCTCCATAAATTTCTCTGTCTCAGTACGAACTCCTGTGACCCATTTGTCTGCCTCTTGTGCCATCCTCCCCAATTCTACTAAGCCGCTGATCGACTCTCTAGGAATATCTGCTGGAGGCTCTATCACTGGTACATCCTGCCCTCGAGAACGAGACAACTGCTGAACATATCCAACTAACGCCTTGTGTTCTCGTTTCAACTTCTTGTATTTTCCTTCTTTCTTGAATAATCTATCCTTAAGGGCAAGGAAGGAGTTATCGCACTCCTCAACAATCTGTGCACCAGTAGGGCGTCCCAAGTCAAGAGTGGTGACCACATAGTTTTCAGGAGCTGCTTCACTCCGGTCACACTCGACTCGTGGGACTGCTACGTGAAGAGTACGAGAGCCATCCTCATCGGTGGAGATCTTCGAAAACTTTCTTGCCTTCTTCTTAGGTGGAGGAGCACTGATCCGGTTCAAAAACTCTTCCATCTCAACTGCTGGATCAATCTCCTCACTCGGGCTTCTTCTCATTCTATCCTTTAGCCAATCGGGCACCTCATATAATATATCAAAGGGCCGCTGCTCCTGTGCCTCGACTTCTCTAACCTGTTCCACTTCTTCCTCATTCTGGCGAGGCTCATCGTCCTCAAGTGGCTGAGTGTCACCTGACACTATATCATCATCGTCGCCATCATTCATGGCAGCCTCTATCACAGCGCGCGCTGGAATTGAGATTGATGACTAAATTGCCCTCTCATTATCCACGCGCTGATCTGGCGATCAGCCCTAGCGGTACGGTGGCTCACGGCCAATCGACTCCCTCCGTGGGTAGAATATCATCTGTACTACCCGGTACTGATTCACCGCAGCCCTCGATCACATTAAAGAACTTGCCTCACATGCTTGGAGAGCATTGTCTCCAAAGATAACGCTAACGTGACTTCGTGGAGGTTCTGGCTGAATTATTTCTTTCTTTCTGGACTCTGGTCCTCTTGTGATCTGTTTCTTCCTTCCTGTGGTGGGCGTCCTGTGATCTCCCATCAAGTTGTAGGTCAAGGCAATTGACCTACCTTTCAATCTGCTCACTCGCCTATCGACCCATGCCCTGGTGAATGTCATAACCGGGATAGAGAGAGTATCAAGGTTGGCAACCTCGGGCTCTGACCAATCAACAGGCGGAAGTGGAGTGTCCCGAACGGCTGCATAGTCTGGATGAACAACATCCATGTCCTCATTAACCTGGTCCGGAACCGGAACTACCTCACTCTCCCTGATCAGAGTAATCGGCAATCTAGAGAACATCCTCTTTCTCACTTCAATCTCATCAATTGCATCAGCCCAATAATCCTCAATGGTGGCCTTGTGTTTGAATTCCTCTGACAACACCCAGTTGATGTTATGGTGCGGGTCATAGTGTTGTCTACTAGTGTGATACGAGAAATGATAAAATTGAAGCTCACTTTCAGCTTCTCTACATGCCTGTATCGAAGGACAAACCTCGTCCGAGTTGCCCATCACAACTGGAAACTCTATCCCTCCTTTCTTCTTCTTTAACCATAGTTTTGTCCAAAAGCTAGCAAGCTATCCTAGCTATCTCTAGCGATATTATTTTGTCACATTTGGGTACTTAGGCGGCCTATAAGGGTACCAGAGAAAATCCTTGCAGCCTAATGTATGAAAACCTTGGAAACTGAATGAACCATCACCCATACCTTTCAATTAGCTCCTGGGCATTTCTAGAGATTCTGCACTGTAACCTCTCCTGAAGCAGCCTCGTGATGTACATGGTGAATGAATCATTGAAACGTTTGTAATGGGTTGTGCTCGACAGGTGCAACTGCGTACACGCCTCATGAATTTTGAATTGGTGAGAGCCACAACCGATGGGTTCCTTGTAAGAAATCCCTCTGTACCTCGTCATCCGTGCCAACATATAAATCAGATAGGAACTCATGTAAAATGTTTTCGTCCTCCGCAAGCTCAGGAGCTGCTCATGTATATTGTCGCTGATCATCTCAGCCCAATTGACATAATCCTTGCCCTCCAACACCCGGTTGATGTAATAAAACATCCATGGCTCAAAAATGTAAGACTGTGGGCATCCACCAACCCTGCTCAGCAACATGATGAGATCACAATATTCCTGTTTCAGGTCCTCTGCTATGATCTGCTTCAGCAGCTTCGTACGAGACGGCCTCGGAGTGCTCATCCAGTGAGTATTAATTGTGTCCATGCATCGTTCAAAGGCAGAAGCATACATACGCTCCGCTCGCTCCCTGGACTTGTAGGTCATGTTTCTATGCACCGGGATCCCAAAAGCTTCACCAATGGCTGCCGGAGTAAGATTAGCAAGCACTTGGCCATCTGGTGTCGTGATCGACCGGTGTTCTTTCTCGTAACAGTTGGCGCACTCCATAATCAACTCCGAACACTGTATAGCTGGCGGGAAACCAGCAGCTGCATACAGTCCACTTCGGACGATGTTGTGCGAAGTGACCGAAGCCCGATGACTTCCAATTCCAAATAGCCTGTTCTTGAAGGTTTCCAGGTTGACAGAGCCCAGGTTCGTGTCCGTCACCTTGCCCAACTTTGAGATAAACTTCGTCTCCGGCATGAATGTCTTGCTCAGCTTCTTGATCGTAGCCTGTCTGGAGGCACCATTGTCTTTTCCGGTTGTCCTCGCTTCAGCCATCTGCAACATAACAGACATTTCATCAGCAATCAGATTTAATAAAATAAGACATGATATAGGGGCTGCAGTTGAATTCTAGAAGCTGCAATATCTTTCGTGTTTGCAAACCTCAGCTCCTTCTTCTTGAATAAATTCAAATTCCAACACTTAGAACAGATTTCTAAGTGAACCTTGATGACCAGCAATCAGCAATTTTAACTACTTCGTATCAGCAATCAGCAATCTTAATTTGTATCAGCAATCAGCAGTCTTGTAAGTTAGCAAATTCGCACTTCAAAGTTCTCAATGTTTCAACTCAATACAAGGCGTCCTTTTCAAATGGCACTTTTGACTGAACTTAATCAAATCAGACTTCAACTTCAACACTAGCAAGGACGTACTTCTCAAGCCCTCAGCAATGGCGCACTTTTTTAAGCAACTCCAATTCAAGCAAATCAGATTTCAGCCACTTAAGTCGTACCTTTTACAAGCAAGCTCAATCTTCAGCAAACACCTCCTTAGCAATGGCGTACCTTTCTTCACTTTCACTCCTCAGCTAAATTCGAGCTTCAGCAACTTAAGGCGTCCTCTTCTCAGCAACTCTCAAATGCGCCTTCTCAGCAACAATTTCAAATTCTTTCAAGCCTCAGCAACTTAAAGTGATCGCTTGTTCTTCCTGGCATTCCAGTTTAAACTCCTCAACCAGCGGAGTCCGCAATGCCTCGCTCACCGAGCAAATTAAGCCTTCTCGGTTGTGAAAATGGTGAAGAACTTCTCCATTTACATAGCCCAAAATTGATTCAGAAGTTAATTTTAGCCCGGTGCCGATAAACTCCACTACTCCACTTCCTAAGGGTGATTTTTCCCTCTCGGCTTTGCCGACGCTTTGTCTCGATTAGGCCGGGGCGTATTATTCTTCAAAGGCACCCGGCTTTTGGCTGGCCGCTTTAAAGTTGTTTTGAAAATTAAATTTCGGAAATTCACCATTTTGAATCACCAGTAGAACTCGTCACTTGAATTGAACTTTTTTTAACTTCATCATGCTGCTGGAAAATTCATCCTTGAAATTTAAACAAACTTATCTAGGCAACTCCTTTCAGATTCATCATTCGAAGAAAATTCATTTTGAAAACTTATTTTATTTGAATTTGCCTTAGAAAATTTAAAATTCTCCCTTAGGAAAATCCACAATTCGAGCACTGATTAAATTCTTCACTGAAAAAGTGTCGGCGAAGCTTGAAAGATTTGGAAATCCATTCATCATCGCAAATGTTCAGTACCCAGAAGCAAATTTTCTTCAGAACGCCTCGAATTCATGGGTACCCAACGAACGGGTTCATTTAATTTTTCGAATGCTGAACCTTAGAAAAAAAATTATTTTCATCATTTAAACTCGTTCTTCGCCCGTGATCACTCTGCGTTGCTCTTAGAAATTTTTTTATTTCATTTGCCAGTGGAGAGAAATTTCTATCAACTTCATTTGAAAAAATTCATAGTCCCGGCACGCCTTGTACATTTTATCTCACTTCATCCCGTATCACTCCACACTTGGAAAATATTCATTTTAAAAGCCCAACGCCTTAGAGAATTCTTTTTTAGCACTTAGAAAATATTTTATTTCTTACCTGAGGCGCCTAGCACACTTCAAAAATATTTCAACTCCTTCAAGATTTTTAAAATCACCTTATAACTCCCTTCAACACAGGCGCAAACTCCACTTAGCATTTTATTTTCAACGTCTTCAAATATTTTCTAACACCTTATATCACCCTCAACGCCTTCAAATATTTTCTAACACCTTAGGCGCCTTACATACTTGGAGAAAAATCACGCCCCACTCACCTTGGGCGCATTTTGCCTATGGAGGAGGATGACGCCTAGCCTTTTACCTTGAGTTTACCACGCCTAGGTAATATTTTCGCCTTGTTTACCATTTGTATTTACCACTTACACTTCAAGCTTGGGCGCATTTCCTTGTAGGAGGAGGACGAACTTGCTTATACCTTCAGGTGACTTTTCAACTTCCGTTTTTTTGTCCTGACTTGCATGATTTGGGCGCATTTTGATGAGAGAGAAGGATGGGCGCATTTTGCATGTAATGAAGGATAGAAACTTTGACTTTGTGTTGACCCCCTTGCAACCTTGGGCGCATTTCACCCCTGCTGGTGGATGAGCACTCCAACATCCTTGGGTGACTCTTCACCTTCCAAAATTTTGTCTTGACATGGCCCAGTTTGGGCGCATTTTGGCCTTGGAGAAGGATGAACAATCTTTGACCACTTTGTCTCCTTTGAAAGTTGGGCGCATTTTCATGCTTGTGAAGGATGGGCGCATTTTGACCCCTGAGGCGGATTTCTCATACTTAGAAACTTTTTCAACTTTTTCCTCTTTCATCTTGGGCGCATTTGGACTCTGAGCAGGATGAAATTTCGTTGACTTTCTGTTTGACTTCTTGTGCCTTGGGCACATTTTGCCCTGTGTGAAGGATGAACTTTGACTCTTGAAAAAATTTCTACGCCTCTTCATCAA
>VDFB02193098.1:0-10964 GCA_007258455.2 Sequoia sempervirens
TAGCTAATATATACTTAACTATATTGTAGAATATTAAAACCTAGCTAAATGGCACCAAAATTTTGAACTTAATTAACATATTGTAAAAGCTAACGAAACCAGGTTGTAACTCGTTAAATTGGAGAAGTGAAAGGTCAATGCCAGTGCTGAGGAAGAGTTTGGAGTAGTGAAAACAAGGTCAATGCCAGTGCCGAGGAAGAGTTTGGAGGAGTGAAAACAAGGTCAATACTAGCGTCGAGGAAGAGTTTGGAGTTAAAACAAGGTCAATACCAGCGCCGACGAAGGGTTTGGAGGAGTGAAAAAAAGGTCAATATCAGCGCCGAGGAAGAATTTGGAGGAGTGAAAACGAGGTCAATACCAGCGCCGAGGATGAGGTTGAGGGAACTCATGGAAAATCGACGACCAAGGGGCAATGAGTACTGTAAGTTTGGCACCCCCATTCTCTTTAACCTTCAATTTTCATACCTAGTTTCCAAAGATATTCTCATACATTGGCACCACCATTCTCATTAAATGGTATAAGATAAGACAGAAAAAATAAAATAGCTTATACAGAACATATCCACCTACAATCCCATTCAAGCATTTTAATTAATTCCTTGAATTATTCCTAAAACAAGAATCATACACACCACAATAGTGAGATGAATGAAACAACTCTTGATCATTTTATTAAAAATTCAGATATGCTTGTACAATGGAGAGACATGAGTTTGAATTAATCATATCAATTCAAATGCAGGTACTGTCATAAAACATCAAATCCCCATGAATTCAAAACCTACTATAGAATGACTCAAAACCTAAATTGCATTTTCCCTAAAACCATCAGACTTTACAATTTATACGCAACTTCATCAGACTTCGACCAAAATATCTAACTTGCTAACCCATACTTACGTATGAAATCCTTCTTATAGAAAAGGAGGAGCAAACAGCGTTGGGCGAGCTTACCGTGTCACCGGTAATTGGATGTATTGCTCTTCATCCCAGTTGGCCAATCAAAATTGATCACATCTATTTCACTTCCAAACACTATCGGGTTTGTACTTATACCACGATTGGCTTCTCTTTCAAAGAACTCCAAGAATGACTAGTGCTAATAATTTTGTCCATCACGGCTCACCCGACAAAATCATGGCTCTGAGTTACCCTATTTTTCCAGGGTTTTGTAGTCCAAACATGATATAAAGTGCTCTTACACTTTTTGGCTGATTCTGTGGCTTATTAGCAGGGCCCGTGGATACTGGTGGCAATTGTAGGGGATGCATGAATAGGCGTAGGTTCACAATAAAACATGTATGGGAGATCTAATTTTATGAATTTGTATCCATGTGTAGACCCTAATGGGTTGTTTCTAAAATACTTGAATAAAATGATACACACACACACACACATGCTCCTGTAATAATGTATATGTACAATGTGAAATGTAAATGCAATTCTCTTGGATGCTCTTTCCTAAGAACAAGCAGAAATGCAACATATAGAGATTATTAGTCTATATCTATGTATATAAGTAGCTGTATTTCTAAATGCAAGTGTAAATGCAAAGAGCATATGGTTTTGTAGTGTTATAGAGACAACATATCCATAAATTAATGTAATTGAAATTCTAAAGTCTTCAACACATATAATATGAAATTGATCATGTTGGTGTTTTTTCTTGTAAACCAGGTTGGTCTTCTAATCTAGTCTTTGGGCTCTTTCATCAATCATCCTACCTTAAAACATACCAAAAATCTCCTAGAAATTAGACATAGGAAGATTTAATATGACTTAAAAAAATGTTATTGCCAAAGTGTAAACTTATGATATGCCGAGGGCCTAGTACACACTCCCTCCTGTTAACCACTTAGACATATGGAAGTCGTGTTAATTTGCTTCTATTTTTAGTCATGTAGGTGTCCGATAAACCACTTGGTGGTGTTTCCCTTCAAGTTTATTTACTTGAATGAAAAGAAAAAGTCCTTTGATTACAATTAGAGAATACATTTGAGGCCTTGGTTGTGTAACTGGTAGACCATAGTCACATTTAACACTTGTTACAAAGTTTGGGAGTTAAAATGTTAAGTAGATTTGATTTGTGATGTGTTGGTTGTTTTTTATGCTGTTAACCAAGTTTGTCTCCTAATCTACCTATGGAATTGCCAATTCCAATCAAGGGCAGCTTGGAGGACCTAGACCAACTGACGAGGATTTTAAAATAACCTCCTACACTTCGGGCTCTACAAGACCGAGGAGGGTGATCCCTATAATGTGTTTATGATCTCTGCACAAAACTCATAAAAAATCATTAACAAATTACAGATAATCCCACAAATGGCTCAACAGAATAGGATATCGCTAAAATGAATTGGCCTTTCACCAATAATGTCAGCTACCTGGAGCATGAGATAATTACAACATTATTCTGTATCTTATGATAGTCATTTAATTTGCAAATTTGGTGACAAGCCCTAAGCAAAAATATACAGACACAAAGATTTACAAACTTGTAAGATTTAGATCAGTGCCATATACCATTGGGGATTCAAACTTATAAACAGTCACAATTCGACAACAAATTTAAATACTCAGCATATATGATCCCTGACAATATTACATTACAACATTATCAATTTCTGCCCCAACCCGATACTTTTTATTTGATCCTTTCACAAACATACCCATCCATGATTCCATCCAAGCATTTTAATTAATTCTTTGAATTAAAGCCAAGACAGAAAACACACACATCGAGATGATGAGATGAACATCATAATCCTTGATTATTTTATTCAAAACATGATATGTTTGTACAGAGGAGAGACTCGAGCTCAAGATATATCATCTTAGCTTAAAATGTTGGTATTGTTATAAAACATGTGATCTTCATAAGTTTAAAACCCTTTACAAAATAACCCAAACCTAAATTTCCATAGTATTCACAAAAGTTATTACAATTTCTTGCTCTGCAACTTTACCTAGACTCGACTACAAAATATCTAACTTGTCAGCCCTAATTTCTGGCCTTGTAATCCTTCTTATAGAAAATGAAGGAACAACAAGCATTGGGCCAGAAATTACACATGTCATTTATTAATTGGACCGCTATATCCCATTTCAAAACTGAAAACAAAACCACCAAACCCCAGAGCATCTTTCTGTTGATTCCACTCATTGCAAAATAACCACAACATTTGTTACTCCTCAAAAACTACACCCAAAACCGCCATGGAGCAAAACCAAAATTCAGTTATACATAACTGTTGAGCTGTCAGTTGCCAGTACTATACATCGCTTCACTCCTCCTCAGTTAAGTACTTTTCAACCCAACTTTGATATTCCTCATCCATTGGCCAATTAAAATCCATCACCTCCTTCATCTTGGTACTGTAAGGTGTGAATTTCACTGCAACCTGGTTGGCCTCCCTTTCAAATGATTCCAAAAACATGCTAGTATTAATTATTTTATCCATGCTATTTACCAACAAGTCATGATTTGAATCATCACAAATTAATTTAATTTGTTCATTAATAACCTCCTCTGCCTTTTCCTACCATTGCTGCAATGTCTGAACATTTCCACTTGTATCTATTATATCTGGCAGGAAAGTGTCATTCCAATCATCAAAATTCTTTATTAATTCCCTAATTTTCTTACTCAGATCATCAGGAAAGGCCTGGAATCCCTTCAATGATTTCACAAAAATTTGAGTAGGCTTTAATGATTGGGGCCTATTATTCACATCAAACTTAGAAGCCTTAAGCATAATGTCTAAATCAGTGGCCCTAGGGATCCATTTTTCAACCAGGACCAGAATCACCTCCTTGTCTCTGTTAATATTTTGAATTCCCTATAAGAAGAATACAAAGAATGTACAACTGACAGCTTAGAATCAACCTTTTCATTTAAATTCCTTATAACGGTGTCTACCACCTCATTGTGCTTGGCCATAGCATTATCCTCACTCGCCCTTAGGGCAGCCTATAATTTTGTTACTTTGTTTATCATCTGCTATTTGGTAGGATCTGTAGAAAGCTCAACCTATTCTTCAACTGGCTCTGGTGCAGGGCTATCAACAAGTGTCTGAATTGGGGATCCAGGAATAGAAATGATTGGAACAACAGGGGGTAATGAGCCTGAAGCAGTAGGTATTGCTCTAGCAGCAGGGGCACTAGAAGATTCTCCCACCTGCCCATATCTCAGCCTATCTACTTCATATTGCAACTCAACATTTCTTTGTTGTATCCTACTATATTCCCCAATCATTGTGTTATATTTCTCCATCAAGCTTTTCTTCTCAGCCTCATCTCTTTCAGCTATTTTCTGGGCCAATTTGGCCACATTCAGTGTTAAGCTTGTGGCCTCTGTTGTTGAAGTTTCAAAGACTCTCTTGATGATGAGCCCACCCCTTAAATTTGGACTGAGATTAGCTACATTTGGTTTTCTTCCCTGAGGTGCTAAAGCCCATATCGCCAAAGTTTCATACTCCTCACTAAAGGCAGAGTCTTGTAGTGCTACCTTGACTTCCTCCTCACTGCCTTGCATAAGATGCTTTGATTGCATGATAGCATTAAAAGCTACAGCATCAGCAATGTCCCATTCAGGGAGAAGTAGGACACCATCTTGAGACACAATTTTCCTTCCTTCATTAGGAGTGAGGTTCTTGAACTGCTCTATTAGCTCAGTTTTGACCTCATCATCATTTTCCTGATTAGACTTGTCAGGCCTTGTTTCTCTTCTTTCCTTGCATTTTTCTTGATATTCCTAAAGTTTCAACCTCTAGACCAACTGCAAGAACACAAGAGTCTTCACAAAGGCATCATCATCCAGAAATTCCTTGCAAGCCACCATCCTTGCATCCTGAACATTATGTCCTTTTATATCTATATCAGTCAACATCAATTGTGCTGACTTAGGAGGTGAAGGGGTGCCAAATTGCATGTCTTGATCGGTGACAATTATTTCATCCACTGAAGTGTCTTGTGGTTCCTCAATTCTTTGCCTCTTAGGGCTTGGCTCTGGTGGTAGCTCCATAGGGTCATCCCGAGGTGGTGAATCAAGATCCACAATCTTTATTCCTCTGGGCTTTCTAATCCCTTGGCTAGATTGTGATGAGGCTTTCATTATTTGTTTACCTTTTTTGTCTCCAACCTCTTCATCACTGCTATTATCTCTTTTTCTTCTGTATAAGGGCCTATCAATTGGTGGTTGACAAATTGGCCTTTCTTCCATAGGCCTCACCTCCAATCCCTAGATTTTCAAATCTACCTCCAAGTTTATCTTCTTGGTTCTCAGGGTGCTCATGATTTCTCTGAAATTACTCATCAGGAAATCAATTCTTTTGTGAAATGGAGTGAACTCCATTAATGGATCATACTTCGGATCCAACTTATGCACTAGGGCCAACAATTTCTCATAGGCAATCCATTTTTCTTTATTCAATTCTTGCCTACTCAAATCAAATTCATTCCTAATCAAATCTTCAGGAAAGTTGAAAACATGGGAAAATTTTCCACCCTTGATTCTTTGTCTAAACAGAGCAAAGAATCCCTCAGGATCATGCAGCCTTATGGATCCATTCTTCAAATGGTAATCATCAAAAAATTTATCAAAATGAACCCATCCACCCTTGGAAAATACAAAATCTGAGACAATAGTATAATTAGGGAACAAAGTCCCTTTTCCTCTTCCTGTTAGGTTATCTTCATGGATGCATCCCAGCTGCCACAAAACCTCTACAAATCCCATTCTTGATGGTACATTGTATGGAAGAATATGGGGGGGTCCTTGGAAACCCTAAACCCTTAAGATAGTGCTTACAGGGTATGGAATGATGTCACCCCAATTATGACATACTTTTAACTCCGGCCTTCTTGCTTTGGGCCAGAGGAAATCATGAAAATCCTCAGGAATTCTTGGCATATTTACCATTAGTCTAGCCCTGAGCCTAGAAGAAAAGCAGTTGTCAAACTGCACATAGCTAGCATCCCTCTTGTTGTAAGACATATCTGCACTCCAAGCCTGTACCAGTAGCCTTTCTCCATTTACCTCTTGCCTTAATTCCATCTTCTCTGAGTAGAAGCCGACATTCTCATATAAGAACATGTGTATTAACAAAGAATACCAAAAGAAAGGAGCACTAGTGTCCCCCACAAATAAGTTCAGCAAACCCTCATGCATTCTTTCAGCAAGGAAAGAAGCATAATCATATACTATAGAGAAATTGGGATGCTGAATCTGAGCCCCCATAAAAATATAGGCAATGGGCATCACAATATTAGGACTGAAACCTAAAATTTGGAAAAGTGAGTAGAAGATTGCCAAGAAATGATCAGCAAAACAATTTAACCTGAAAGGTTCCTGATCAGTCAGGTTGATATGAATCGTGGAACTGCCCGCCCTGGCTAGATGAGGAGGAAGCAATTTTGATCTGAAAAGAGGTTGAGTCTTGGCATACTCTTGTTTCATCTCCTCAAAGTCAATCTAGACCAAGAATGAGCCATTTTCACTCAAATCAAAAACCCTCTGAATTACATCTGCATTTACATTCAGTAAAACCTCACCATCATTATCCCTTATAACCCTTGTGACAAGATCATATCTCACAACCACTGCCAGGAGGAGGTCAACATCAAGGAACACATTCGGTACTACAAGATTTCCCATATCATACTTCCAACCATTTGAAAAAGGATGTGGTGTATTTCGCTGGCCATACCATTTTCTAAACAGTTCTGAACCCGTCATTGGTACCCTAGCATCTGCAATGTTGTAGGTTCTATATATCAGCCCTTCACCTAAGGTTGTCCCTCTCATCAAAACCAAACCCCTCCTCTTGTTGTTTTTTGACAGGGAAAATTGGTCAAGGAAATCATCATACAAATTTCTCTGCATGTAGTCAATATGGCTAGAATGCTATTTAGTTGGTGCCATTTTAAACAACTAGGGCTTCTCGGAAAATCAACTTGTGAACAGACTAGTGCTACTCAAAATGAAAACATAGTAGAATTTGCAATTTCCCACAATTCAAGAGAAATAGTAACCCTAAAATCTTAATTCAGAAAAACCTTGATCAACACAGCAAATCTTTTCACAAGAAACACATTCGAATAGAATAGTGATGAAGAAAATAACTCACAGAATTTCGCGTTCTGCAGAAAATCAAACTCTTGTCGAAATTGCTTTTGAAAGCTCTATCTCTGGCTCTGGACTACTTCGAAAATACTTGAATGCCTTAGTGGTGAAAGTAGTCTGCAATTAAACACTTGAACTTTATGAACATTTCCGATAGATGTCTCATCCGCCATTAAAGCCTACTTGCATACTGCACCAACGACTTCAATTGTATTTGACGTAGATTTAAATCTCTGCTGTTGATCTCTTATTTCAATCAGATCATCGAATGGTCCTCCTTCAAAATGATGACAACACCTTCCACATCATCCTCAAGGCCCACCATTATATGCAGCGCTTAGGAAATACATGTGGCGCTCACCCGCGATATCACGATGGTTAAACTTTAGGATCGCGATATAGCGGGAAACCGTTGATCTTTTCATTGGTAACCATGATCAAGTAAAACAAGGGACATTTTTAAGGCCTATTCGCTGAGCAAATTTTTCATCAAGATTAAAACATCACCGTTGATTATAAACACGTGCACCGTTTAGGCGATTTAGTAACCCACTTGATAACACACTAAAATCCAATGCATTTATTAAATCATTTTATTTGCTTTTCGGACATCAGCAACTTGGGACATGTGGCGCTCACCCGCGATATTGCGATGGTTAAACCTTAGGATCGTGATATGGTGGGGAGTGATCAGGATGTATCTGGGAGGAGATCAACAACCATCAAATAACCCCTGCAAAACATTAAACATTACTTAGGAGAAAAAACCCGAGGAAGGGGACGCGGCTTAGGGAAACAACGGCCAATGACATAAGGTTGTTTTAAAAACATAAGGCACAATCCCGACTCAGACTTTGGTAAATAAAAGGAGGCCAACAATAAAATATTTATCATTTTATTAAAAGGGGCCAGGCCTTAGACAAGTTAATGAGACATAGGTTGTTTTCTTTTAAAAACCTTCTCCAAAAAGTAACGATAGAACAGAACCATACCAAAGACATAAAACCAAGGGTTTATGAAAGCAAAGTAATAACTCCAGCCCTGGGCACCACTCGGATAAACAAGACCAGCCAATAATAAAAGAAAACCAGGATGTAAATTTGAGGCTCCATCATGATGGACACATTTGGACGGTAGTAACAATAGCTTGCAATCTATCAAGACTTGATTACCTTATAACCTGTGAAATTCTAGTGATGAAATGATAGATTAATCATAATGTCACATTGGGATCACATCACCATGAAAGAACTCCATCCAACATCCTTACGAGTGCAGGTACCACCAAATAGGTATTTTTCATATTTGTCTTCCTCGAGCGAGGGAAATTTAGGAAGAGAAGAGTAAAGCGAGACATGTACTATGTCTAAAAGAGGGAGATCAACTAGAGGTCAAAAGATTAGAAGAAAATTCCATAAACGCATGGAATTTTTTCTTGCTAAAGGGAGGTCATGTTCTTATGATGATGAGAGCATAGGCGATGTCGAGGTGCCCTTGAGGTACAAACATCTACGGAAACAATGGGTACCCAAGGAACTTCCTCCAATAAACACTGATTTTTGTGTCAACGAGAGGATATATCACATAGCACCATCGTCATTACATGGTTTTGGCCTATTTTGCATGGATGGCATAAGGGTTTGTTACGACAAAGTTACTGAATTGATGAAGTATGTTGGACCCTATTACAGTTACAAACATTGGATGCAACTAGTTCGATATACACGAAGTATGCGTAGGTATGCACTGACAGAAAATTATATACAACTAAAAGATAAGGATCAAAAATAAAGGAGTGGCTATGTACATTGACGAAAGGCCAAAAGCATCGGGAATATTGCAGGGTTTATAAACAGCATACACGACCCGGGTCAACAAATAAGCAACCCAATTGCATATTCGAGGCGCGCGAGGGAAACCGTGTATTCGTATGTGTGATAAAATCAATAACTATAAGGGAAGAGTTGCTAATTAATTGCAATTTGAATCGCTTAGTTACAAACACAATTACTATGGGGGTGGTACATACTATGTACCATTTTACCCAACCTCCAATTAATGACTCCAATATACCATTTTATTCTTATGTTTTTTTTCATAAGTCTATTGGTTTCATTTTGGTAATGTTTTTTTATATTTAATTTTTGTCACAGGGGGACATTGATTGTATGGAGAAGGCTCTAGCCCAGAGCACAGATTGTGATGTATCTTCAGCCGCTTCTACCCGACAGGTTTACCTCATTGTAATTGTACAAATTAGATACGAGGAAAATGTTTTATTATTATGTTTTTTCATAAGTTTTTGCTAATTTTATAATGTTTCTTAATATTATTGTTGCGCTTATTGATTGGGAAAGGCACCTGTAGAGAGGAGAGCATCCATATCGAGAGGTGCAAATAATATTTTCTCGATGATGACATGGCTTATTCAACAACCCCTTCGGACACGACAAAGAAGCCATGAAAATATGCAATGAAGAAATGACTAAGTTGATGTTCAAAATGCCTCAAACAGATGAGATAAGAGAGAGGGTTAAAGTATTGATAGAGAGATTACAAAACTTGCAAGTAAGCTGTCATGAGGTCTTTAATTATAACATAAGTTCATTCATGTTTTAAATTTTGTACTCTTTATGTCATGAACTAAAATATGTAAGCGTTTTATAGGGTTATTTTCCCTCCTCATGATGCTCCCCGGCCATGATCAGTAATCGCGGCGTTTCCCGCCGAGGGAGTAAGTGGCCGGTGCCAAGTGTCCATCCCCGATCTTCCTAGGCATACATCACATTATCTAACTTCATCATCTCCGTGGCCTATATTGTCGTTTGAAATGTTGGCAACACATACCATGCAGGCATCCGTTAACACACCCTCTGGCAGCGAACACATACCAGAACATGCATCAGGACATGTACCTAGGGATGTAGAGGCCACTGGTACTAGTGATGTTTTAGCAGCATTTCCTGAATCTTCACATATTACTTGTATGAGAACATTGCTGGTCACACTTGTGGTGACCGAGGATTTCGTTCCCATAAAGATAGAGAAGGTCCCAGGTACTTTAAAATGTTTTAATTATTATTCTATATAATCCAATTGAAATTTACTTATTGATCGCTCTTTTTAGACTATTGATCCCATGATCATTTTATAGGAAATGATGTTTTTTATAAACATCTAAGTGATATTACATTGGAGCTCTTCGGGCCCACCATACATACACGGTGGAATGCCCAAAATGAAGATTTAAAAGATGAGCTCATTAACCGTTTAGTTGTGTTGTTCAGTGATAAAACATTCAACCGAACCAAGGTCCTTAAGAAAGCCGGTACCCATCTAAAGTATGAGGGACCAATATAGGTCAGCATTTAGAGAAGAACAAAAAGTACGAGCATCCCCCCATGATTCTGGATAGGGAGTGGAAGGACCTGGTGTCCGATGGAAAGGAGAAGGCAGAAAAGAAAAAAGGAAAGACACCACCGGGCCAAGGAAGGTATATGATATAGAAGCATAAATCTGCAAAAATTCCTGATTAATCTCGACTTTTAAGCAGGCTAGACGATTTTTTCCTTGATTTTTTGAAAAAATCATTGACTTTTTGGTCAATGAATTTTTTATGTTTTAAACTACAAAATCGCCAAAAAAAATGTTTAAAATATGCAAAAAAACGTGAATAAAATTGAGCTGATTTTTGTGCAAAAAAAACCATGAGACCATGGTTTGTTGCTTACTATTATGCTTTGATAGATTTTTTCCAAGCATCCATAGCTTGTTTGAAAGCACCTATTTTAGGCTTTTAGCCATAGCAACAAAGCAATGAACTATTTGATAAAATGCTTTG